>JAOEGS010017154.1:0-23250 GCA_025447755.1 Corythornis vintsioides | reverse complement strand
CCGCGGCATTCTGTTCCCACTGTGATGCCCTGTGCTCCCTGAAGCTCTCCTTTTATTTGAGGAGAGTTACGAGCAGCCTTTAAATAAAATCCTTCAAATGTCTCCCCTCCAAAAAACATCACAACATTGCTTAGGGTTATCTATTTATTTATTTCAGTTAAAACAAACATACAATGTTTCATTGAAACTGTGTTGCACTCCCTGCCAACTGTAGCTGGACTGTTGGCCTCCAACAATAAACAATACAGTGGGTATTTACATATGTACACGGATGTACCGTAGGATGCCTGAATTTGGTGGCCTAACAAATATGCTAGATCGTGAAAGTTGTTTTAGTAGCTGCATTCAGGAAATTTTAACATCCATTGTAGAGAAGTATACATGAACCTGAACGGTGCTTTTTATGGACCCAAGTAACTCCTGATTTTATTGCAACATATACATTTGTAATAAATAAAATCTTAGTGTTTTCTTGCACACCTTAGGTGTAATACATTTCTTCCATTTTTGTAAGCATTACATTTTGTTGTAAAAGAATCCGAAAGCTGTTATACAGATGTACAACATAAACAATTCCTTGAAATGATGTAACAATCAGTTATGAGAGAGGAATATATACATAAATCCTGGATTCCAAACCTACATTATATACATGATACTTACAGTATATACACACATACAATTTATGTACATAGACTATCATAAATATTGAAAAATAGGTTTAGTTTTAATGGATTACTGTTTTATAAATAACATGTTACACTTAGGACTGAAATATCATGGAAGACAGTAATTGTCTAATTGAGGTGACAAAACAGTGGTTTAATACTGAAGCTGCTCTTTCAGGTGGTTTATAATGTAGGTAACTTTAAGCAGACAGGTTTGGAAAAAAAATTAAAAATTTACATAAATCATATGTTGGAAAACAACCCAGCCAAGTGGAACTCAACTGTCACAGGTGGAGTCAGTAATCAAATAATCTAACACATAATGTAAAATCTGGAAGTTGCTACATCATAGGATTTACATGTATGATGCATTATGAGGTGTTCTCACATAAATTTTCCTCCTCTCTGGCTGCTGAGAAGGACTGTGTAGTAACACATTTACACCTCATTCCTCTTCCGTGGTCACTGTGAGAAAGGTTATTTCTCTTTTTAAATACTGACAAGGGAAGCACTTAATCCCTTATGTGCTACAAATTGCTAAAAGTAGGCAAAAGTTTTAATCCTCTTCCACCTTTTACTCTTTTGGAGAGGAAGAGAAAAAGCTGCCAAGTACTAAGGAGGCAGGCACTCAGCACTTCTGTGGAGATCAGGTATCACGGGGTGGTTAGCCATGATGTACAGTACCTGAGGCAGAGCAGTACCTGCGGAGCGTTCATCAGTGCTGACTCCGAGATCATGAATTGCCAGTTGAGTACCACCAAACTAGTAATACAAATAAAACATAACAGGAATCTAACCTCTCTTTACAATTTTACACTACAGACTTGGTGACCAGTACGTACAGTCATGCAGAAGTATCAATACAAAATACCTGCAATTTTTTTATCACAGATTTTAAATGGCTGGGCAGAGATTGACATTATCTGCCAAACAGTGACATATCATTTAGATTTGTTCCTGATTAATTCTACAAGAGCAAAAAAGTTTCAGGCACTGTTAAAACACTGGATTACAGGCCCTTACTTGCTCCCTCTGACATGACAACTGAGTGGAACTCTGTAAAAACAGATTTTTTAAAACATCATGTCAGATGAAGACAATTGACCACATTGCCATGATTATTTCATTAATAATCTCTATCTAGGCTTTTGTACCCAATATTGTTTTGCTTGAGAACCTCTTATAAGCCAAGTATGCTGTTATACAAGTGTTACTTCTCTTCAATCTGGGATAAGAATGAAAGAGTAAACATGCACTAAAAACAAAACAGCTTATCACAACCATACAGCACCTGTTTCATCAGCTAGCTAGCTAGGGCTCTTAAGAAACTTATTTCTGAAGCAAACAAGTATGAGATGACTATCCAGCCTATGAGGTCATCTTTAATACTACTATACAGTATAAATTGGAAGAGGAATCCCAGTTGTGTATACGAAGAGAGTTTGTACCAAGCATGAAATAATGGTGCAGTTATTGTGGTTTTGACTCAGAAACAGAACAGTCAAGTAATTAAAAATCCAAAAATGGATGAGTAATTTGAGAAATACTGTACATTTAAAAAATATACAACTAGTAAACTACATCAGGACCTTTTTGTTTTCCTACAGAGTGTTTGAAGATAGATTGGACAGAAAAACCCCACCCAACAGACATTGCTACAACTGACAATGGACCTCATTAATAAAGAGAACTCCAGGAGGGAGTTTGATATTAATGGCATCATATGCTCCAGTGCCATTCCGTTTCTATCTACAACAGAAGAAAACAAAAAGCAAGAACCCCCAAACCTTGTTTTACTCAATTGCACTACTGAGTACCTCAAGAAGGGAAATGTCAATGCCATCTTTATGATTTCTGGATTAATCACGTTTTTTTCAAACTTTCCTGCTCTAAAGGGTGTTTATTTTAAGGCTTGAAAATCTGGGTTTCCATACCATTTTTGGGAACTAAGGTAACTGTGGTTACTTAAATAAGATGACAAATTATTTTAATTTCATGGGAGGCATTTACAATATTAGAATTTCTACTTTAATTGCTTCATTTTCTGTTTTGGTCATTAGAGGTATTTTTTAAAATAAAACTTCTTCTAATTTTGCCTTTATATATTTGGCAAACTAGATTTAATTTAGGACACTGATTAAATATTTTTATGAGCTCTTCTCTGTTATTATTTCATTCTTTTAGAAAAATGTTTCTTAAAGTCAAAATAGTGCTTTTGAGGTCCATAAGAATTTTTGGTACAAAAAATAATAGTGTCTCTCTCTCTCTCATTGGTTATTTAAACACTTTGCTGTAAATTAAATGAGTTACTTCTCACATCAAATGGTTCCATTAGGCACATTCAAGTAAAATAACAAAATACCCAAGTAACAATGACGAAAGCCAAACATGGCTTGATAAAAGTCTACAGAGAGTTCTATCCATTCTCTGGAATGGAATAAAGTTGTCACTTCCTTCAGCCAGACACTCACATGGTTTGATGTTAATATCCACTTCCATCATGCAGAATAGTTTCTTAAAGACAGAGTTCAGGTATTCTACAATCAGAAGAACCATCAACAAAGAATCTGCATTTTAAAGGAAGCTGAATAGCTCATTTTCATTCTCAGTAGGTATCTGAGTAAACACTGGCATTTGAAGTGGAGTATCAGAGATTAAACCAGGACAGTTAATGGCCATCAGATGCAGCATTCTGGGTCCAGTCTAGAATAATCAGTGTCATACAGCCAGTCATCACAAGTATACCACTTAGAAAGAAGAATGCCGCCTGAAAAAAAAAAGAAAACATAAAAGAAGTATGTCAGATTTTGCTACTACACCCAAAAGTCATGCCCATTTATTATTAAAATAGTAAAACACATTCATTTTCAGTATATCAGACACTGGGATACTAGTTGAGGCAGATACAACCTCAACTAAGGAAAGTTTATGTAGCTGCTTTTACTGGTCAGGCTGTGCCACTGTGCTGACATAGCTCTGACTTGGTATGTCTAATACTTGATTCCCAGATGTCTAAGATGTCTTTTGTCTAAGATCAGCAACAGCACCAAGATGAGTCAGGATGACCCAAATGATCAGTGAAGGTCAGCTTTTATGAGGTACTTTATACAAGTAAGCCTTGAAAGAAAACTTAAAGGAGAGCAACAAGATTTTTTAGTATAGCTCTTAAGAGTAATCTGTTGAAATCTTGGTTATTCTCAGCAACAAAATGACCCAACTGTTGTCGAGATTGGCAAGGTGAGAGGTCACTGAGGTGAACTGAGCCTTGTGATGGCTATACTCAGTTCTGAGTAGCCATGCAACTCCCGCATGTTAACCAAGATATCATTAAATGCAAATTCACTGACTACCTTTGCAAGGACTTCAAATTCTTCACTCATGAAAAAAGAAACTGAAGTTCTTGCCCTGAGTTAGTAATCAACTGTAACTACATTTGTCTCAACATACCCCAATCTTTTGCACGGACTTCATTGGTTCCTTCTTCACTAATTTGATGTAGAAGGCAGAAGGAAGAATAAAGATCAGCATGGCAGCTGCAGATGCACCTGTATAGAAAAAGTATAAAATAAGTATTAATAAACGGTTACATTAATTAGATTGGAACTGCATTTTCTGAGATTTTAAGGACTACTCAAACTGACATGAAAATGCTTACCAATGAATCCAAAGATGTCTCGAATAGTAGGGACAAAGATAACAAGCACATTGGTAAATGCCAGAAGAGCAACTGTAATGGAACAGTGACGCCACCATCTGAACTCCTTTCCTGCCCACAACAGCTGGGTAATGGAACTGCGGATCTTTTCAAAAAGGAGAAAAAAAAAAGTCTTCACTGGGATAGTCACTGACTGTCACCTGAATAAGACCTTCCTTCTGAAAGTATTTTAATGTAATTTTCCTAAACACTTTGGATTTTAGCAAAACTTGAAAGACATGGAAGTTATTTATTTATTTCCTGCATTTGAGAGGCAGCTCAGTGCCCCAGGTCTGGTTCTCTTTTCAGGGATTTACATTTTCAAAGCATAGCCAATAATGGAGAAAGCCAAGGAAAAACATTTGTCTTCATCAAAAATAAACCCTGTGGATTTCTTCTAACATTTAAGACTGCTGCTCAACAATATACACGTAAATGGCCAGAAATCATGTTCACAATGTACTTACAAAAAACATACCAACTTTTGTAAGGGGGCAATGTTTCACCTTCCCAATGAAACTATACCAGGAAAATGATGTAACAATATATGTGTATATGCCACTTTTAAACACTACCTATTTTATTTGTTTTAATTAACAATAGATATATTTTATCAAGCTTATCAGAGTAACATCCCTGTTTCAGTTAAGAAAAAAAACACATCTATACATTAATAAATAGGAGTTGCCAAATCAATAAATGTCTGTGTCAGGACAAGTGATGAAAATAAGAAATGGCAGTAAGATTAAAAAAGAAAATAAATTACTTACTGGGAAAATAACTACAGGTACAGTAAGGGTTACAGCCATAAGTACAGCAAGACGCACAATAAGAAGAAGAACATCGGCACCCAGGAAAGCAGAGTAGGTATGAAGCAGTTCTGGTTCAACTTTTCCTATACAGAAAGTAGTATTTTAATTAGAAGCAGTTGACATGCTTCTCAAAGAACTGTTTCTGCTCTAAATTCTAAGTGAATTTTACAGTTACAGCAATATGAATTAAAAGCTTCAACAGCTCCTGTAAGCATGTCTGTATTTTACACATGGCTATCTTGGGAGGCACTGAATCCATTTTAACCCAGTTTTAACCCTGTGCCTTGGACCTAATTCTACTACTGGTCTCCTGTTGAGTATGCATTTATAAATTAAACACCCACACCCTGTGGGTGTTAAAATGCTGAAGCAAAGGAATTTTTCTTCCTGTGGGAAAGCGAAGGTTCTCACCAAACTGTGACCTTGCAGGCATTTGTTTGTAAAACAGTACAAAGATGTTTTGACTATGGGCGTTATAGCACCCCAGCCAATCACCCCAGGGGGTGACTGATTTCTGGTCCAATTACCTTGAAGTTAAAAGGGTATAAAAAGAGCTGTATATTAATAAATAAAGGGATCTTGGCATCTTGGTGAAGAAAATCGTCTCTGCCTCGCTCTTTCTCCTCCTCTGGCAACTGGCAGATAAACAACACCCCACCCAACGTATTTAGAACCCATAGTAAATACTTGCCTGCTCAAACTTAAAAATAATACTGAGGAACTGCAGAACAGAATTAATTTAAAAGAAAGCAGAGAAAATAATATTCACCATAAAATGTCAGGTATCCAAAGAGAGCAGCCAACAAATACATGAGGAACATGGCAAAAAATGATACATAAGACACATTCATCATTCTTTTACGGCTTCGGCTGTAAGAAAAAGAAACACAGTAGCAATGAGATACACTGGTTTATACTGCTTTTGTTTTTTCAGTGACATTACAGACACGTATCTAATATTTACCTTTTCAGTTCTTCATAGATAGGAAGAATTGCAGGATGGCAGACAAAAGAAAATGTTAGGATTGGGACAGCATAGACAGTCTGAAAAATAAAAATGTACTTCTTAAGTATCTCAACAGATGCTAGAAAGTTAGTTTAAAAACAATCAGATTTTTCCATTTTGACTTAGGAATCAATTTAGTTTTTGACAAACACTGGCTATTCTTCACAACTGAAACTCTGGCAATAAAGTTCTTATTTTCTTAAACGCAGGCCCTGAGGTACCAAACACTCTCAAATCTCACCAGGCCTCAGCCATTACAGCCTGACCTTTCCTGGGTAATGCACATACTTCTCTTCATTATGTGTGTAGATTCACCACTGCAATTGGGAGCATTCATGAGAATCAACACCATGACCTCAAAGTCTATTCCAAACCCAAGCACACATTTCCCATTTGCATGCTTTTACTACTTTCTTCATCTTCTGCAATCTACTTTTAAAATGCTTTACTAACTTCATAAAGCTTGAGAAATGCTGTGCTGAAGAATGAGAGGTGTGTTTACTGCCACTCAAGCACCTTGAGCTCCTCTAATTTGTGTATTTGGAGTGTGGAAACACCATCCACAGGAGGTAAACCAGTGTCCAACTCTACTGAAGCAGAAAGCACATCCCAAGTTCACAACTAGGCAATTACTTCAAGAAAAAAATGACCTAATTTATCTAGTATGTATTTAGTCTCTGTTATTTTCAGCTGAGTCTGTTTTTTTCAGTCAGTTACCTGTGAATTGAAGATGAAATATTTTGGCTTGCACATATCATCAGTTGTTATGTTTTCATTTAACCAAGGGGCCAATGTCACATTTACTAATGTCATGTTCATGATGTCACTGTCCATAGGACAAGGAATCTGAAACATCTTCCAAATTACCTAGAAATAAAGCCATGTATTTATTGTTACTGTGACTAATACATTATATGCAGCTTTTCATAAACTGTGTTTAATTTCACTTTGAAATTCTATTTTACAAGCATAGGAATTCTACAAAATTATACTTACAACGATCAGGAAGAAGACCATGCAAAGTAAGGAAAAGCCACTGGTATAGCCCAAATATCCTGTGTTCAAGAAAAAAAAATTAAATTAACGCTACAATAAACAGAAACACCATTCAAGTTGTAACTTTATGACAGAACATATTATTCTTTTAGTGACCTCTTTACCATTTTCTTAGTGTTACAAAGAACAAGTTAATTATTCACTGACTCTCTCCTAATCAAACCTGACCTGGAAGTTCTCAAAGATAGGTTAGTGTCTATGCATACCTTGAGTCTGTAATATTAAACTTGCCTTACAGACATTTCAGATAAAGTATCTGGTATTAATATTATGTTACTGCTAGGGATCTAATCTGAAAAAGGTGACTTCTATTTACATTCCAAAGGCAATTTAATGGCCCAGATCTATCATCCCTATTCTTTTGAGACTGTTGTATGATAGCTAAGATCAAAATTTCTTTACTGACCAAGACAGGACAAACTGTAATAAGAACACAAACAGAAAGTTACTGTTAAGCCTTGTTCTAAAGCTACCCTATCTACTGTCTTTTTGTTTTTGACAAACACATCTTTAACTTAAGATACTAATTTTGATCTTGTTTTTTTTCAGGTTTGGTTTTTTTAGGTTAGGTAAAGAGTAATTATCTGAACACTGATTAGTCCCAAGAGACAACTGTCACTTTAGAAACAAGCGTCAATTCATAAGTACTTCAAGACTCAAACATTTTATCAACTCATTTCCTCATAGTACTGTCACTGCATTTTTCTTTTGATTGTACTCTATTGCTTACCTAAATTTTTCAGTAAGGACAGGGGAAGAATGAGGATGACAGACACCAGCAGCACTAAATAGTCACCGTTAAGATACCATTCTCTGTAGAAAAAAGGTAGTAACTATAAGTAACATATTTTAAAATTACATTTGCAGTTATGTCTTCAACCTTATATTCTCATAAAACATATGCCTTTTTGAGCACCCGGTGTCACAGAGGATTAGCATTCAACTTACTACATAGATAAAGCCCTACTATACCTTCTTATCTCACCCCAAACCTGCATTGTGCCTTTCCTTTAGTGTCCTTTTCTAAAATTAATATGCATCTCAAAGTCAGAAGACAGGGAAACACATGAACTTGTCAAAAAAAAAAAAAAAAGTAAACTGGGATCAATCGTGGAAAAAAACCCCCGAAACAACAAACCAGTAATTTGCTTAAATGTTGGTTCCCAATTCTCCAGCTGTATTAGAATATTGCAGGGCCCCATCAGGGTGGTGATACACTTCTAAGGGAAATAAAATTCTGTTGGACACCCTGTGAGAACTAAAGAAAGCAGTTGAGGGCTGGAGTTAAGGCAGTAGCTCAAGCCCATTGGCCGAGAAGACTCCAACAAGCACTGGGAGTCTCCTGGATGCATGGCTAGTCCATTTCAGTAGTGAAGGAGTTTTTTTCCTTCAGATTTTTTTTTCCATTTATTTAGTAACAAGCAGAAGCTGTTTTCTATCAAAACATTTTGGTGTTCATCTTCTGATCAACACCTTTCTTTGAAACTGAAGTTAGAACTGTGTAAATATAATGTAATTTCACTGAACTAACAGAAAAACTGATCTTGATTATTTACTTAGGGGAAGGCACCTGCCTTTTTCATCTGTCCTAAAGAGTCATCCTATATCCTTTAAGCAATTAAAGTAACATTAAGCATTGATTCCAAAATATTCATACTTTACATCCTGTTATGGTACCATCTAACAACATTTGTTTTAAAATGGATTGTGTACTATTTAGATAAAGAAAAATTGATGACCTACTTAGAAATTTGTACATTCAAACTCAATTGCTGAGTTATAAGCCTATGGAAGTATTGAGTAACTAACAGACTTGCTTTGGATTTACATAGCAAATGAAAAACCAATTTGCTCATCTCTTAGTTTTATTTGGGATAACTAAATGTAAAAAATGTATTTTAAGAAGTTCAGACAGGTAAGACATGAACATCATGTACTTTTTCTTGTCTTTATTTTGAATGTAGGAGTCTTGCAGTTTATTTAGAAGAAATCACAGCATAGAGATTTCTTGCATTTGACAGAATCATAGAATGGTTAGGGCTGGAAGAGGCCTCCAAAGGTCATCTAGTCCAGCCCCTCTGCAGTGAGCAGGGACACCCTCAACTAGACATAGTCAAAAGAATGTGCACATTCCTCATAGAGGCCATCAGGACTTTCAGACCAAGTTGTTTTTTAACTGTGCTGAAGAGTAAAGAATAATAATGGAGACAGTATTTGTAACATTCTCTCAAAATTCCAAAATAAATTCGCAGCATTATTATATAATAAGCATTATTTTGGGATATTTAAACAGGTGTTTGTATTTTAGGCACCAGGTTGCCAGAATGGAATCCATGCCAATGGTTGCCACCCAGAACTTCCCAAGCAACACATGTAGAGTCAATTACTTGGGGTCCACAACTGTCAGAGCACCCAGAAATGTTTTAAATTTGTGTGCAGCTACCTAGTACTCACCAACAAGAAACCAAAATAAATATTTCAATTTCTTAATTTTGTCTGCCTGATTTGCAGAGCAGCAGTTGTATCAAGTGAGATTCACAGCCTTTACTTTCCCTCTTGAACTTCAACTGATTTTTAATTCTTCTCTGAAGATGGGACAGTTAAAATACTTGCCTCCAAGCCCCCTCCTAAGTACTGGTTACTCCAGAAACTTTCTTAAGAATTGGAAAATAAGGATCTGAATTCAGCCAAATGAGGGAAATGAACCTTCCCATTGAAGAATTTGTAAACATTACACCACTAAGTAAATGGGGTGGGTGCATTCTTCAAGTACACTTAAAAAAAAAAAAAAAAGAAAAAAAAAAGAGATGGCTAGCACTGTTGTCATGACATTATCTATCAGCAAGCTGTATGAACACCACCAAATGGCTTGAACCCCGTGGGGAACACAGGCAGAAAAATGCCTACCTTCTGAACTCAGGCTTAGATGCAAGTTGGAGTCTTGAGCTGCTCAGCCCTCTCAAGACTGGGACACTTCAGGACAAGGCACAGAAGTACAACTCTGAAGAGTGAGATTTATAGCACTTAACTCTATCCATCTGAAGTTAGGCATCTTGTTTTAGATAGCTGTTTTCACGCACCCTCTCAATATAGATTGATATGATAGATTGTTCTTTATGGAGATGCCCAAAGCAGGTGTCTAAGCCAGGTGCACTGAACTAAACCAGAATCACATTTTTCCACTGATTATACAAAGACCAGAGTAATGATGAGCTCAAAATCTAACTTTAAGGCAGTACGGTTACAAAAAATGAACCCTACCCCCAGGAGACCCAGTTTTAAAGCCAAGCAGGAAAGCCACTGTGGAGTCAAAATGTCTCCAGGGCTAAATGGCAATGTGCCCACCAATATAAACTCTTACTTTAGTTCATTGTTTAGTCCCCATCTCTTTTTGAGAACTGTTCCCTATGACACTCATTACATAATGCACCTTAGTCTTATAATCACTTCCCACGGTATTAATACTAGAAAACCAAAATACTGAGTCTAAACCAGTTGGAATACAGTTAGAAAAAAACCCAAAACCAACCACAAAACCAAAACCAACCATAACCACATTTACCTTTCCTTATCAAGAGTATGTACTGACTGGTACATACATTAACACTTACCTGATGTTCTTTAGCGAACAACTTTCTGTAATTTGATGCAATACCTGTGTTTTTCTACCCTTTTCCCAGGACAGGCTGGATCTAAATGAAGTGGAACACTCAGGGGATGGGCAAACTTACTGTATCTCTGTCTGAGTAAGGAGCTACCCTATGGTGTACCGAACGTGGTCTTCATATAAAAATATATACAGTCTCCATATTTATTTCTCCTAATAGTTTCTCTGATGAGGAGTTCTAACACCTACCCAGTGGTCTCTTCGATGTTCATAAATGTCTTGATGACCAATGGTAACTCATATTTCACTATGAAGAGGTAGCTTGACATAGCTGTAGGTGAATAACATCATAGATCATTACAAATACAGAATATGCCACAAGATGCAAGAATCACATAACATGTTTCATAACTTCACTTGAACACAAGCAGTTAATGAACACATGTTGTGTGAAAAAAAAGAAAAGTCTCCAAGTAGGGAACAATAACTATTGACAGTACAGACATACTAAGATCTTGTCCTCACCTCCAATGTTCTGCATTGTAATTGATCCAGAAGCAGCAAGTTTTCCAGCCATGCCAAATGCTTTCATTCCCAACTGTTCATACAACAAAGACCCTAAAAGAAACCAAAATAACCCATTTGAAGGATGTGTTTCACAAAGATACCAAATGAAACAAACAAAGTTTGTGAATTAGTAATTTTTCTTACCTCCTTCATTGGCAGTCTTTAAAAGGAGATGTACTGAATATAAAGAAAATATTGATACAAACATCAGGAGTATCCTGGGAGAGGAAAAAAACATGCAAATTTTTAATAGCCATAAATTACTTATTGCAACATTATTAAATAAAGGCAGATCAAACATAAAAATTAATCATATCAAGACATTAGATGTGAAAAAAAAAAAGTAGATTCAAGACCAGCTAAAAGCATTCATAATTAATGCCTAGTTTAGAAAGGATTTTAAACTAAAATGCATTTCCGAGGAAAACAGAGAAATTCTAGAGTAGGATTAAATAACACATATATTCGGTGTAAGGTGGCATAAGCAGGGACAAGTGTTAGGCCACTATAATTGGCTACATCTGATATAAATAACAATGCATCAATGGTAATTTTTTTTATCATAAGGAGCTGCACTTCTCCCCTCTTCCTGTTCACCAGTATGTCATGCATGTATTTAATACTGAATTGTGACTAACTCTAGGTAAAGATTATCTCTTGGTCTTAACACATCAGCTTTTCAGCTTAAACCTATGTTACATCCCTTTTATGTAAAGCTGAAACTGCAAAAGCCTTAAGGAACTGTCTGAAAATTCAGATGTATTGAAAGCTGTGTCTTCAAATGGAAAAACCTATTTACTGTCATTAAAAACAAAGCGAAACGGGATGCTTTCCTTACTCAAAAGTTACTCTTCATGTGTGCTTATGTGGGAATTATTAGCAGCTTATCTTCCCCACAGCATTTACACACACTATACATTATTTTCCAGGAACACGTCTGCAACATCTAAAATGTGTATTTCTCAACAATCTCTCCCACAACACATGCACTTCCTAGAGTAGCACACTAGGGGGGACTTCACAGCTACTGAGGAACAGTGGAAAATTACAATACATTCCAAAAAACCCATGCCTTTCTTATACCAATACAAGCATTCTGCTTTATAGGAAACCTAAGAATCAGAGTATCTGCTCAAAACCAGCAAGCTCCATTAAAAATTCCAAGAGTACTCTTTGTTGCATTTTCATTAAAACAGCACAGATACCAGTCCCCTCTGTCCTAGCCTCAAATCGCTGTCTATAGTGTTGATAAGATCAAACTCATCCCAGAGTTCAGTTTCTGACTTCCAGACCACATCATTCATTTACTTAGTGCTGGAACAAACTGACAGGTCACAGAACTGACGTAAGTGAATTCACACAGTCTTCAAAGAATGTACTGCCTTCACCAACAGTATCTTGATCTCTAACCTAGTCATTAAAGGATGTCTGCAATGCCCTCAGTGTCATTACAAATCCTCAGTATCATCATTGGCTGCTTTGGGCCCGTACAAACTATAACAAGTTTCCCAGTGTAACAAGCTAGTTTACCTTTGAGTAAGTACTAGTGCAAACAATCTGAATGAAGCATCTGAAAATGAAAGGTAACTAAAGGACCTCAGCACGCAACTGTTAAATTGGCAGTTCTGAACATTTTTTCCTTTGGAAACAGGAACCCCATTATATGCAAATCTCTTCAAATTTCCAACCCTACTTTTTTTTTTTTTATTCCTCTTCTCAGAGTTGTTTTTATGTTCATTATGCTGATTGTCTTGTAAACAAATGCTGCGGAACACCTTTAGAGCATGAAACGCATGTGTAAGAGATAAAGTATTCATCTCTTCTCAATTCATGGTGTGAACTTATTAATTCATTTTAGTGTAATCTAATTAACTTAAAGTCTTAGGAAAGAAATACTTTTAATTAAAACAAAATAGTACTTTAGATCCAATTTTTAAACATTCGTAGTTTCCTCAGGAAACTCGAACACCACCCTGACACATTGTGAAAAATTTGGAAGCAAATCTGACTTTCTGGAAATCTGGCCAACAATAAGGCAAATCGTGAACCAAACATTACTCTTCGCTTTTCTTGAACATTCAACATGATCATCTATTTCTTTATTGGCCTAAGTACATCGTACCTCTATAGGTACAACTATGCTAGTGGAGGAAATGGAGAACATGGCCCTGATTGTGGCTGGGCCATGAGAATGTTTAAAAGCAGACATCACCAGACTTGAAGAGACCAGTTTTTATTCTCTCTGCATCCTGATACTGTCCTTTTTGCTCAATTATGACTTCCTCTAATTGAAAAGTTTCTTTTGTCATTAATTTCAGCCAGCTAACTCTGAAGACAAAAGGTGAAACACTTTACCGTGTTAAGTATTACCTCTCTTTTCCACCTGGATAATAGAAATTTCAAAGGAAATCTATGAGTTATTCAGGCAGGAACTACAACTAAGTAAAGGAAATTCACTATAAAATGTCCTGTGGGCTGCAGAACTTGCAATAAATCTGTTTAATTTTTACAAGTCCTTCTGAATATATTATGCTCTCCTAAATGAGTCGTAACTCCTAAAATGCAATTCTACACCTGCACCAGTGACTGGGTATTTTGCAAAGGTCATATTCTTACACTGAGTATTTTTCCATTATTTGAGTACACAGCATAAAGGTATTTTCTGATGAACCAAGATACTTACACAAAAAGAGCAATTCCAGTGTTAGCCATGGCATAAGAAAGGCCAAGGATGCCACTACCCACAATAGCATTGCTCAGATTAAACACTGACATTCCAAAGGAAGTTGTACCCGGATGCTGAGAAAAGGAACACAGGTAATGATTAATACAAAATTATCACTGATTTCCGAATTACAACTAATATAAATTTGACAAGAAGTATATATGTATATATATAAAACATAAACATCACTGCTGCATACTTACATACTGAGTTTCATACTTCTTCTTTCCAAGATTGGAATCAAGCAAGAAATTTTGATTTTCTGGATCAATATCCGCATAGTGGCTGTAAAGAATATTGCATCATTAGCGACTATCAGCGGCGGCTCGCACATTCACCTCCCTGTTCGCATTTCCAATCCACTCCAAAGGGGAATCAAGAAAACCAACCAAATGACCCAAAAAGGAGACACCCTCCACCACCACCACCCCCTCGTGCCATTCTACCCATCACACAAAACACTGCGTGTGTTTACGTCCGCCGTCGGTTCCGCCTTTCTGTAACGCGTGTCTAGGCGCGACACCTCCAGACTCGCGGCGGCCTTTTAGATGAGGGATGAAGCGGGCCGGGGCCACCCGTGTCCGCGGAAGGGTCCCGGAAAGACGGAGCCCCCCCCTCACCTCTTCATAGCAGCCGGCTTGGTGGGATATGGGTAGCTGAAGTCGTTGCTGTTGGAGCTGTAGCTACTGCTGTCCTCGTCGGGGGAGATGTTGAACTTGCCCATCTCGGCGCTGCTCATGGCGGGGGTGATGCCGGGGGTCGGGGCTCTGCGGCCGCTCTTTTGTCCTTGGCGGCGGGGATCGCCGCGCCTGCGGAGGTGGGAGGCGACGTCAGTGCCGCAGCGGGCGCCGCGGTCCGTCACGTGGCCAGCGCGCGCCCGCGGCGCGGCGGCGGCCCCCGCCCGCTGCCGAGTGGAAAAGTACCAGGAGAGCGCGCGGGGCAGGGGGCGCGGGACGACAAAGGTGAGCCCCGCGCACAGCAGGGGCGGGGCTGCTGTCGCCGCGGCCCGACCTGCGCCGCCGGGGCGAGGGTACCTGCAGCGGGGCCGGGAAGCGGGCCGAGGTAGCGGCACCGCCACGCCGCACCCTCCTCCCCAACCCCCCCCAACAGCGGAGACTGATGCAACACCAAAAGGCGATTGTCACATTGGCTGTCCGAGCCTCCCCCGTCCCGCAGCAGCCTCTGTTTACCTCCCTGTCCCTCTTCCCACCTTCCCTCCCTCCCCGACGGCGGCACTGGGCATCCCGTTGTTTTCCATAGGAAAGGTCTAATTGGTCACGGGACTGCACTGCGCCGCAGTCGTTTGCGGTTTTTCCACCTTTCTGGGATGCAGCAGCGACGCATCCCTACGCGCACCCCGCCGCCGCGTCCCGGCAGAGCCCTGCAGGATCTGAGACTTGCAAGCTCGGACGCTGCCGCCAGACAAAGGCGCGAAGGACCAGCCGCGGAGCGTCCGAAACCTCGCCCCGTTCCTCCTGGTTGCCGCATTCCGGGCATCCATACCTTCTCCGCAAGAGCTTGAAAGCGAGGGTTCTTTCCGAAGCCTCGGAGTAAGATGGTTCTCTCTCGGCTGCTGCTTCTAGCAAAGGAAAAAGCCCTTAACTATAAAATGTCAGCGAAAGCAAACCCCTAAATAAATAAAAGCAAAAAATCACTATATAAGTCAGTGGTAGAAAAGGGAATTAAAATATCGTGTCCGTGGCGCTCCGGTGAAGGCGTATAGAGCGCAGCAGTGGTGTCGCTCCCGGTCTGACGGCCCCTTCGGGGCGCCGCTGCTCTTCAGGCAGGAATGCGGACGCGTCATCGCAGAGGGGCGCGGCGCCCGCCCGCCGCCGCGCCGCCCCCCGCCGCCCGCCCTGCCCGACTGACCCCTGCCACCGAGCGGGCCGGTGAACGGGCCGGGGGGGCCATCGATGGGTTGGGTCGAGCCCGGTTGAAGGGTGGAAGTCGGTCACCGGCGTGTTGCCCAGCGGGGGTCGGGAGTGGGGCCGCCAACACATAAAAACATGACAACGCGGCGAGCGGCTCTGCCGTGTTTACATTGGGGGCAATTGTATTTCACAGCGTAGACAGGACGCTGCGGTGCTTGTCAACAAGCACCTGCCCGGTGCAGCATCTGCAGCGTGACTGCAGCACCGGACACAGGCTCGCTGAGGTTTCCTCCCCGTTTTCCACTCCGTGCCTGCCTGTGGCGCGCTGCCGGACTTCAGCTGGACGTATGACAGGGGGTGCGTGCCACCGATCCATAGCTACTCGCTGCAGTCACTTGCTATTTTTAAGAACAGGAGCAAGCGGGCATGCACAGGCAAGCTGGGATTCCGGGGCAGTCCAAAAGGCTCCCGAGTTTCCTCCGGGAGATGTTCCGGAACGATGCCCCGTAGTATGCAGGGAAGGGGGAAAATAACATCCTGTTTCATTTTCGTCAGGTAATCACTCTGGAAACTTTAAGGGATTTTCTACTCCATCCTCCGCGGGAGGGTGCAGCGGGGCTTTACTGTTCACCCCAGTGCCTCACATACGCGAGGTTACAGCTCCAGGAGGCTGGACTCGGTCACCGATGGACCACTTGGGCGCTGTTTCTTGAGATGGGGGTGGCTGAAGCAACCTTCACCCCAGGCCCAGTCCCCTTCACCCCAGGCCCAGTCCCGCAGCAGCACACAGTACAGTCTGCTGCTGCCAGCCTCGAGTATACAGGATGCCCGACCACCAAGTCGTTTGGAGTTTAGAGGATATGCGTGGGTCCGGCAGTGCTGTCCGACTGCCTGTCCCGGGGTCGGGAGGGCCGCAGGGGCACAGAAGCGGCTCGCACCCTCAAGGGGCAGTGAACACAGCTCGGCTGCCCGCGTTTCTGTCCCCAGTTAAGTGCCGCAGCCCCTGGGCTCCGCCGGCAGTCGACGGCAGAGGTTTCTCTGAGGAGAGACCGCGTGGGAGGACTTGCGCCACACCCTCCGCTGCCACCCCGCGAGTCCGCCGGGGCGGACGTGAAGCAGCCGGACCGAGCGAGGCAGCAGCAGCTCCACCGTTTCCGCTGAGTCGGCTGCAGAACTTTCTGGAGCAGCCCTGCCGTCGGGCGGGAGTGGGGGAAAGAGAGGAGGGGAAGAAGAGAGGCGGGGCCCGCCAAGGGCACGCGCAGGAGATGAGGAGCTGAAAATTTTCCATCACTGCAATTCTCCCCCCGCCCCTATCCGGCATGTGACGTCAGCGCCCCCTCTCCCCCCCATCTCCGGCGTGTGAGGCGGAGCCGAGGGGAGTGGGGCGGGGCCGTCGAGTGTCTGTGCGGCGCTGCGGATTCTTCTTGCTCAGCCTCGGGCACAGCGGGTAGGCGGCGGCCGCGGCGTCGCACCTGCTCCCGCAAGGTGTGTGTGCCGCCCTGCCCCGGGCGTCCCTCTCCACCGGCGGCGACGGCGGGTTAGGCCGGTGACGCCTGCTTCTGGCCTTGCGCTGCCGGTCGCGATCACCCGGGGCCGTATCCTGGGAGGGGAGACTGGGTGGTGGTCAGGCACCGGCCCCTAGTCGGGTCTAGGGATGCTTTAAATAATCCCGTAGATCGGCTCAAGGCGTTTTGGAGCTAAACTCTTCCCCATCCTAACTACCTGCCCGTTCAGGGCACCCTGGGGACGATTTTCCCCCGCTTGCAGACACAAAAGTACAAAGAAAACTTGTGGTGCTTGCGACCGTGCGGTGCTTTGGAGGGGCACCAGGAGTCCCTTGCATCCAGCGCTTTCCGTCCTGAAAATCTGGCTGCGGAACAGGCAGTTTGCAAGGGCTGCGGCAGTCGGATGGGTTAAGCCAAAGGAGTGCGCAGCTCCACTTCAAAGTGCAATCACAATGATACGTAAATAAGCGTTACTACAGGGGAGCTAGGTCATACCCCTTTTTGAATGGGAACGGGGAACGCCTTGTGCAGTTTTCAGTCAACGCCATTCTTCAGGTGTTAGTTCTGTGAAATGACAGTTTACATGAGAGAGTTCATGGTAACCTGTTTCTTGAGGGTTTTGTTACTTTAACAACAATTGTAATGACGTAGCCCTAATGTTTTAAGGACCGCAGCGTCCTTCTCAAGGCAAGGACGCAGACTTGGTGCATGGTAAAATGTCCCACGTGCATCTGCTAAGTACAAAAGCCATCTTCATAGGTGTGATCTGTGTGACATGAGCAGTATGCTTTAAAAAATAATCTCGGATTTTATAGCAAAAGTTCTACTGTACCAGCACTTGATTTTTATTTTTTACTAGGACTGCTCTGGTTTTATGTGAATAAAGTTGATGAGCCTCTGTTACTTTTATGAGAACAAAAATCAGTAAAATACATTAATCTAATGGCCTCACTACTGGGAGGTTCACTGTGAGACATGTGGGTGCAGTCTGCACTGTTCCAGAAAATGGACTCTAAAAATCTTTACCCATGAATCCTGTTTAATGGTTCAAATGGTCTGCTTTTTCAAGTGGTTTTAAGTAATGCCTCACTGACTGAATTATAATTTTCCCGATTTTGTAATTGCCAAGAATGTCCTTGGCAAAACATACATACAATGTGTTTCATCCAGTTTTGAAATGTATTTTGTAATCAGAATAATAAAAGTTAATATTCATCAGTTCCTCCCACCATAGTTTGAACGATTCGTTTGTTGTCATTGTCTTGCTTTTCTTTCTCTCTTTTAGTGATCTTACATTCTTTTTTCCTTATTTTTCTTTTCATCCTTCTTATGCTTCAGTCACTCTCATCTTCTAACCTTCAATTTATTTGCCTTTTATTTTGTTCTTTTGTGCACATCTACTTATTATAAGATTCCCTACAAAGTTGGAGCCTTTAGGGTAGTTAAGAATTAACTTTTTTTTTTTTTTTGATAGTCTGTTTTCACTTTAGGTACTCATAACCCTTCACAGTTCTGGAGTCTAAAGACTCCTTCTAAAGATTATTTTATTTATTGTTTTTATAGTGAAAATGAGGTTTCTCTATTTTCTTTAATACAGAGTTGTGGTGATGTGTGAGGTTCCCCTTGATGAAAGACCTTACAATTGCTTAGGGGATGATGCTTTACAGTTTCAAAACAAAGCAAAGCTAGACAAAAAATATGTTATGGTGTAAAGGTGTAAGGATGGTGTAAAAGAAACTCTTAAGTTAGACATTAGCTAGATGTTGTAAAAATTGAATTGTCTTCAATTACGCAGGTAGAAAAGAACTAGAGTTTTCAATGTATTACAGAGGAAGGTAAGGGGGTTTTGGTAGCTGAAGAGCTATCTGCCGTGCACTGCTAAACGCCTGTTTGTAGCTGAGACTACACTGTAGGTTGATGTTTCTCTGTAATGTGGCCCTCCAGTTCTCAGCCTGCAAATGGTTTATTTTTAAATTGGATCAGTTGTTTTTAGGTTTAGAAGAAGTAGCTGGCAAGTGCCTGTGTTTTTTCTTGGCTCATGTTTTAGCAAATAAAAGGCCTTTTATAATATGGGAGGTTCTTGTTTCATGAAGTTTCTTCCTACACATATAAACAAACCTTGTGAAATACTGTAAAACTATCAGTAACACATGCCCAGTAGAGTCATTTATATTTATGGTATGAATTGAAAAGCTATGTGTACAATAATACTGTAAAAGTCGAGTCTGCCCACATTGTTTTTAGATGATACTTCCGAAGTTGCCCAAAGGACATCTAATGAAATATGCAATATGTTATGTCAAAGCAATCTGTACTAATACTGCATAACATTCATTTTGCCTTTGCCTGGTATGAATAATACAAAATCCCAACAGACTAAGCATCTGCATCAGGTGAAGTTCTTGGTACTGCCGAGAGTCTGGTGAAGGATGGTGATGCAGAGAAGTGACAGAGTACTGAGAGCTGTATGGTGTTCATAATGAAGCATCTGCACAGGTATCTCCTCTCCATAATAGGCGCCGTTTGCCATGAGGAAGAGCTGGAAGTGTGGGCGAGTGGGCAAAACAAGGATCCATGGTTTTGCCACATCTGAGTGTGGACTCAGTGGTCCACAGAGATGCAGGCGGGGCTGAGTCCTTCCCACCAGCTTGTTTCATTACTCTTACCTCACATGGACTGCCTGTGGCATGCAATTAATGAAATTATAGGTCCTGATTATATGCTTTCTCAAACAAAACTTCCACTGAAGCCAAGAGGTATTACAAGTTCATAAGGAATGCAGGATTGCATATCCTGCCTCTTGGGCTTTATGATGGTGAGTTGGAGTTCTATATTAAACTCAGTTTAAGCCTTAATATTTTCCCTCTGTGTTTCTCCTAGTCTAGTTTCAGTTTTGCAATATGAAAACAACAAAATCACTCAAGAACATAAGCAGCAGCTTCTCTTAAAAAATAGTACATTTACTATAATTATAACTTGGATTTAACCCAAAAATGGGGAGACATTTTGAGTCTGGATTTTAAAGCCATCTGATTATGCTGTTACACTACAATAAACTCAAAATGGTGAGTGCTGCTGCATGAGTTATATAGTACTAGTCATCCACAACAAGCTAAAAGCCTTAAATGGACATTGCTGGCTGCTATAAAAATAATTTTTACTTGAAATTTTTAACTCCATAACATTTTTAGAAGTTTTAAAAATAGCATTTCACCATTAGTCTTGATCATTTTTTCCACATGGTGTAGGACAAATGTAGGAAAAACTTTGGGAATAGTATTTGTTAATTAACTGAAACTGTCAATTTTTATCCCATATATTTTTGTTTAGGTCTTTAAGGGAATAGGAGCTACTATTTTTGTTCTTTTACCATTTGTTGGTGGCAGAGGGTACAATTTAAGATATACATTTGGATTCCCAGAAATGTTATTGCCATAATTACCACAGCATCACTCATTATGTCAGCGGATCTTTGAGGATAATGTTTGTCAACTAAATAATCCTTGGCATCTTGGAAAAGTCAGTTGCATTTTTGTGATCCCCTTAAAAATAGAGTAAGTTTAAGAAATTAGAGTTCTTTAGGCAAAGTTTTATGCAAAAGCTCTATTCAGAAGGGAAAAAAACCCTGGAATAATTGTGTATTTACCAAGATGTTTCTGTGCTTTACCAGTTAGAATAAGTGTGTATGCAATGATGGGCTATATGCATGTGTTTGTATCTAAGAGTTTCTGGAAGTCAACGGCCTGAAATCATTGAATCACATTTGAACTCATGTTTAATTTGATATTTATCATATGTGGTGGCAAAGCTTATTTAGGCATTTATGAAAACTTCTTCCATCTATAAAGAGTTTTTCCACAGACTTCTTCCTTATCAGTTAATTCAAGATCACTATGTTTTCCATAGCAAGAATTGGATTTTACGTGTCTTTTTCATACTTTGCATGCATGTCTTCCTTGAAGCTGAAGAGTCCTAGTTAATCTGATGGATAGAAACTGTTTCAGATCTTCAGTTCCCTTGGATTCCTGTACTAGAGAAAATGAATAATGGGTGTCTTCTCATTTGACAGAAGATAAAATTTAGACCTGGAGTCTCCTATAAAGTGCTAGTAAATATATTTTACCTTTATGTTTATTTCTATTATTCTAAGTTTAAGCTGATGTGTGTACAACTGCATGTTTTGAGGAACGTGCAGTTCTATTCCCCTTGCCTTTTTAGACTGACTGTTTGCTGTAGGTCTGCATATTCTAAGTTGCCTGGTGTACACATTTATAAAACTTGTAGCCATTTATGTTTTATTTTGGGAATATGTTTTTTAGTTTTAAATAATTATGAGCAACATTTTTAAAGCTTTTGCTTGTGGGAAGCAAAAATCACCCTCCTACCTGATTGTGTACTATTTTTCAGTGAGCAAAATGGACATCTTTAATGTAATTGGAGAAATCTGATTTGATCATGATTTATGGAAAAAAAAAAAAAGAGAATGGTTAAATGTTTATACAGTCTCTCTTATATGCAATGAGAAGATTTGAAATGAATTAGTAAAAAAATTATGACATACATTCAGTATGGTGGGAAAGACATTTTTGTTTACATACATACCAGAGACTTTCTTTGCTTGTAAAGACATCGCCCCTCTCATTTATCTCCTACATGCAGAATGCTTTTACAGAATAAGCAGCTGCTGAGTCATGCTTTCATGACTGACAACCTGGCTTCTACTAAGAACTGTTAGATTTCCTCTCCTGTGTATCAGGCGAGCAGTGTTACACCCCTTACTTAGGAAATGAAAGCATGACACAGCGTTATAGCTGACTTCACTGAAAATGCTATAAGCAGGAGAATGGAAATGTAAGGATAGGTTTAGGTAGCCATGCAAATAAAAGAAAATTCTATCCACATAAAATTATTTAATGGAAGTAATTATTATTTTAGAAAAAATATAACAGTGTTCATTTCAATGTGCTGAACTAGCAGATTTGCAGTGCAGTAATTCAGAAGGAATTTTGCCTGAATGTATTAGTAATAGATCTGAGAGACACCATGGTGCTTTCTGTTGTCAGTGTTTTCTGAACAAAATAAAATATGTACATAACTTGAGTGGTTAAGTCTAAACCTAGATAATCTACACTTTATGGTACCAATATAGAACATATATATATCGTAGTGGGTGACTCTCTATTGAAGGAAACTGAGGGCCCAATTTGCAGACCCAAGCCAGCACACAGAGAAGTCTGCTGCCTCCCTGGGGCTCAGATTAAGGACATTAAAAAGAAGCTGCCTGATCTGTTGCACCCCTCTGATTATTATCCTTTAGTAGTTTTTTCAGGTGGGTTATGATGAGATTTCTGAGAGCAGCCTAACTACTATCAGAAAGGATTTCAGGGCATTAGGGAGATTGGTAGAAGGTTCAGGAGAACAGGTAGATTTTTCATCAATCCATCAAATAGAGGGGAAAAACACAGACAAAGGGTGGAAAATACATGTCATTAACACACGGCTGAGAGACTGGTGCAACTGCTGGAATTTTGGATTTTTTGACCATGGGGAGGTTTATAGGACACCTGGTCTGCTGGCATCAGATGGAGTATAAAGTCATATAAATTGTCTAGGCTCATTGATAGAGCTTTAAACTAGATATGAGGGGGGAGGGGGGAAATGACTGTCCTTTGGGGAGTGGGCTGGAGACAGTTGAGGGGTGTTGTGCCATCCCCACTGCTACCTCAGGGTTGGTACCAG
>JAOEGS010017153.1:34328-57296 GCA_025447755.1 Corythornis vintsioides | reverse complement strand
TTTTGCATTTTATTTTCATTTACTTTTAATTATTATTAATTTAATTTTAATTTTTAATTGAAGTGTTGGTCTTTCTTCACTTTCTGCTGTGTGTAAATACTTCCTGAATTTACAAGGAGTGACCTCTATCCAGAGATCACCAGTGGCCACTTTGTTAGTCATCAGGTACCATCACTGGGTACACAGGGATATTCTGTCTAAGCTGTGGGGAAATGTGATATTTGGAGTAGGAGTCCCAGAAGCCAAAACTACCTCAACTAGTCAATGGTATAAAGTTGAACATGATATTTGTTTCATCTGAATTTGACTTTTGGAGACTTTTTGTTCCTCACAAAGCCTTTAGTTCACTGCAGCAGTCGGGCAGCATCCAAAATGCTTGTTCCTCTTTGAAACTCAACTGGGGCATCTATCATTTGTCCGAGCCAAATATGATCTCTGCTGCACAACTTACAACACTTCTTGTTCACCTGCTGCTAAGTCTTCCTGATCTGATTTGCACCATCTAATTCATAGCCTAAAATCTCTGTTTTCTTCCTATAGGACTTCTGCAATATTGAAGTGATAAAATGACAGATGGAAAGATACATGAGAGCCTATGGAGTGTGGCCCTCTGGCACACAGCTCAGTCCCAGTCGTCGCCTGTGTCTTTCTCATTCCTTGATTGAAAGCTGGTGAAACGCTCTCTGGATACTGAATGACATCTGTAGGTACTGTGTTCTAATCCCTTGCCATTTCAAAATTCTTCCTAATACCTTTGATTGCTGTAAGTCAAACTCCTTATTACATCTCCTGTCTGCATTTTTGCAGTGGTTTGTTTCCATCTTTCCTTACAAATCATGATTTGTAAATCTCCCGTGTGTTTCACTGTCCCGCAGACTCTCTTTGGTCTGCTTATCCAAAGCTGGACAGAGCCCTCAAGTTAAAACCTCAGTGGTGAGTAAATATCATATTATTTAGTATGTGCAAAAATGCCATTTATCAAACTTAGTGTCTTTCCTTCTCCATAATGCAGCATAATTGACTCCAGTTCGTAGCGCTGTCACTCCGTATCCCTCTCGGGTAATTCCTGCCTACTCAGATTTTCTTATTTTATGCTTCTCTAGGTGATTATTCTGAAGGGACCATTTTATATTTCCTGCTGAAACTCTGGTCTGTGACAGCTTTGCCAGCTGAATTGCTCAAGACAGGTTACTGGAGACTGAACAGAAGGAATGTGAGGAGGAACCACAAAAGATTTAGTCCAGAAAGTATTAGGTGATTGTGAGTGACTGCCTCTGGCACTGGGGAGGAGGTAATCTTTGGGAAATTAACTTTACCCTCTGGCCAGAAGTGTTTCCTCTTCTTAAGATTCAGTTTTACTGTTTTACTAATCCATGTGTGTACACCCTCCTCTTGGAGGGAGAGCAGGCTGGAAATTTGTACCAGTGTTTGCTTTTGGGTGCTCAAAAACTTCTGTTGTCTGACAGAATGCTGTGCTTCCTGCAGAAAATTGTGGAAAACAGCTACATCATGCATAACTCAGGAATGATCATAAATTAACCCTGCTTGTTTCTCTAGTACTGTGAGAAGGGATACAAGAAGTTAGTTGTACAATCCCAGTTCATCTGTCCTGGTGGAAATTCCTATAAGACATGAAAATCTCAATTGCTTAAGCTTAATTATATGACAAAAGAGGAGGGAGGATTTTTTTTTTTTTTTAGCAGAACAAATCACATACTGTTTAAAAAAATACTTCCCACACACTGAAGCAAAGTAGCTAGTACTTTAAGTCTAGTCCTACTTTAAAAAATAAAAAGTTTCAAAATTTTTGTGTCTAAAAATAAAATATTTCTCATTTATTTTGCAGTGTATGCCTGAAGTTAGTCTTTGTAACAGCAAACTTTTCCCTCTTTCAGTTACATTTATAGAGATTACAGACTCTGGAGCTACTTTCTCTACATTTTTGGAGGTGTTGTCATCTTAACAGTGGACTTGCAGATTTCTTTAGAAATTCTTGTATTAGGCTACGTATTGACTTGGAAACATCTCCAAACAACGTGCACTTCATTTGGTGTTTTTATTGCATACTTTTCCACAAAAGCTCATGTAGAAGTGGATGTCCTTACAGACTCTGCAAGACAGGATGATTTTAGGCATATTGCCTCTTACTCATAAGCTGTACAGTGGAAAGGTTAAGGACAAGGTTCAACCACTTGCTGCTGGTTTTATTTTCTGATTTTAGGTAAGAAATGGTGAGTGGTGTTCCTTTTGTGAGGACTGTTCCCGAAACAGAATTTGCAAGTGTGGGCTAAAAGTGTTACTGTCAACTAGGATGCCATTCATAGCTTTCCCATCAGAATCTTGAATTTGGAATCAAACATCTCTGTTGTAGAAGCCCCATCTTGTGGACAGCGAATCAATGACTACTTCAGCAGAACAGATTTGAAATGCTTAGAAACTCTGAAGATATTTTGGTAGTCTTTGCAATAAACTGGAGTCTTCATATTGCTGGACCATATGGAAACTTCATTCACATGTAGAAATTAGCAGATCTTTTTGAAGATTATTTCCACAGGTAAGAAATAGTGAATTACAGAGAGATGATAAAGAGGGATGGAAACAAGGTGAATGCACATCTGCCACTTTACAGTTGAGATTAAAATAACTCTTTGCTTCATAATGAATCTTAGATTTTCATCCATCCATAGTCTGTGAATTTCATCAACACAAATCATTTGTAACATAAATAGGTCTTTAAAAGTCACCATTCATAATATATTAATAGATAAAACTCTAAATGCACATTACCAGCATATTATTTAAAAAAAAAAAAAAATCACAGAAATGCCTGGGGGTGCTTAAGAGTTCCTGCCTGACTCCCTTTGGTTTTGGTTTTTATAGCAATCTAAAGCCTGTTTTGAAATAGAATTCTACATTTTTGGTGAAGGGCATGTTTGAGGAATTGTCTGAGACAAGGCAAAATCTTTGAGAAAAAATGCATAGTCTCAATTTTGACCTCAGTCTGCTCCTCTGGGAAGGGAATATTAAGACTTTATCAATATACAGGACTCCAATCTTTACCTGAGAGCAAATTCTGCTGGAACCAGCATGTGCAAGAAAAATTAAAATCTTTCTTAGTGTGAAATGAAGCCATGAAAAAACCTTTGTGACTCCTTTCTGTGGAAGGTGTTTCTTCCTCAGGAGACAACAGCAGATGCTAATTCACCTCCTGAGGCAAGAGCACATGAAGTGGGAACAGCTACTTAGAATTCCCTGCACTTAAATAATGAAGCATGAACAATTCAACAAGAGGAGTACAGACAGATATTAGTATGGTGTGAAATCTAGAGAAGAAGCTGTAGCTTAGGAAAAGAAAATTATTATGTAAAGCTTGTCATATCAGGGTGTTGGAATGCAATAATTTATTCCAGAGATGTCCAGGGAGGGGATAATGATTGCTCAGAATCTCTGCTTCACCAAGTGAATTAATTGTAGTACAGAGAATGGACTATCCCTGGTATAAAAGGACAATTTCCTTATTCTGAGCAAAAGGCTCTAGAAAAAGCCACAGCTGGTAAAAGCAGAAGCATCTGACTTACATGTAAGACAAGGGCAAGCATTCAGTGATGCTCTTTATATTAAACTGTATTAGAAATTACAATTGCTTGTGCATGCCCATATGAGAAGGAAGGAAACTGATGACATCCAGACACTGAAGAGTAATCCTCCTAAAGTACATTCCTCTGCTAGTATGTAGGATAAAATATTCAGTTGCATTGTATGGTAAACAGAGGGTTAATTGCTAAAAGTTGCAGAGTAGTATGAATCTCTTGTACTAACAGATATTATCAAGAAAATGCAGAGGACTGGAAACTCAAAGCTTAAGTGTAAACTTTCAGTAATCTACTGGCAGAAGAGTTGTGTAGGTGTATAAAATTGTTTTAAAAGGGAGTGAAGAGGTGTGATTTGTGAATTGCTACTTTTTAAAGATAAAAAATTAGTGCACATGTAGGTCATGTTAAAAAAAAGAAAGTCTTCATCCTTATCTGTTTATTATGCACATTTTTGTGTTTCCTTTGGTTGCTTCTAACTTTTCTACCATTCTAAATCTTTGCAAATTAAATTGTTATTGATGTAAAATTACTAAGAGATTTAATAATACTGATATATCAAGTGATTTAGCAATAAAAAGAAAGATTTTCAATGGCTATTATTGGAAAACAAGAACCAGGCTTGATAAATTATTCTGCTACAGTATTAAGCATATGCAAGTTGAACTCTGAGCACTTGTGTTTGTAATATATGAAAGTATTCTCTTAAATCTCTGTCTGCATAATGACATTTGAATTCCAACTTTGGTGTGTAATTTTAGCATAGTATTTTGATTTTTCAGCAGTAGGTTTTTGCAGCTAGGTGCTTTATGCTTTGAGTAGATTCTTCTTAATCAAAAGGAGGAAAGCTTTTGCTCTGCATCTTTATAAACTGACCAGAAACAATCCTTCATGCTAAAGTTTGTGCTTTATTGACCAGTGTTTTGTCTTGCAATTAATTTCTGCAAGGATACAGGGCTGCAGAAACTGTTAAAGTATTGATGTTGCTGTAGTATTTTATCAGAGTTCATTACTTACATTTCTACATCTGTGCTATCAGCCTACTCTGCACATGCACCATCTCTGCCTTGTGTCCCTTCCTCTTCCAGCCCTGGCCCTTTTCCTGCAGCTGTGGTGGTGCCACATTGCAGAACCCCACTGGCCCTTGCATTGTCACCACCATGGGATCCACTTACCCAGAGATGGATCCTGATTCCTGTCCACAAACAGATCAGCAAGGTAAGGAGAAGGAAAGGCCTCTGCCATCACCACAGACAACTTGAAACTCTTTGAGCCTTGTCCAAAAGGTTCAATAATTGTACAGTTCCCTATGGTTAGACAATTTTTGTGGTATTAATGTCATGAACATTTTAAAATGGCATCATTTAAGATGACAACTTTTAATTCTGTGTTTCTGTTTCAAATTTTCCCTAGTTCAATCAGAACCAAAAGTTAATGCCTGTTGGCTAATTTCCAGTGCATGCCTCCACAGAACAACTGTTGCCTTTAACTGGTGGAGAGATCAAGGCTTGAACTGACAAAAGACATCTGTATCTTGGAAAACAAATTAATGTTTATGTTTTAATTTATAAGTTTCTGGCTCTTTTATGGTTCCTGTTTTTCAAGTAATGTCTCTGGATCCCTAGCTGATGGAGAGTCAAAATGGAAAAGGCCCATGAGAGAATTATCACAATACAACATCTGGTCTGCATTGGAAAAAGCTGAGAAAGATTTTCAACATCTCTGAGACCAAGAGGCAGTTATGAGGCACTTTGAAAGTCAGTCTATGGAAAATCATGCAGGTTGTGGCCACCTGGGCTAATCTAGTGTTGGTTTGGGAAGGGTTACTCTACTTCCTAGCATAGGAATTTTAATCTCACTTCAGCACATCAGGATATGTGAGAGCTGGGGTTGGTATGAAAGGTGTTTGCTTTTCATAATGTTAACCTGAATCCCAGTGTTGTCCTAATTATATTGTGGGGTTTTGCCAGCCTCCCAGTTTTCTTTTGAGCATGTTAGCTGAAGAGTTGAAAGGCTTTCTGAGGGCTTTTGGCAAAGCTTTATAGGATAAAGGATGGGAAAGACTCTGTGCATTTTTGGAAGAATATTTTGCATCCTGCTTTAAACTATTCCAGAAGGTAAAAGGACATTAGCTAGGCCATGTATTGGCTTGTGCACTGGTATATCATGGCAAGGAGTTTTGCTTTGCTTAATTGTTCCTATTTTCTGCAGACAGAGGCTATGAGAAATGCAAAAAAATCATGGACCAACCCAGGAGTACCACTGGATTCAGAAGATACTAAATCCTTCTACCAAATGAAACTTTGGTCCTTTAAGTCATCATAGCTCATGCAGAACAGAAACAATTTGACATGTATAACAAGAAACACTGCAAACTGTTTGCCAAACAAAGACACATACTGCAGCTGGAAGAATTGATGAAAATTGTTTCTAGATGAGGAACTAAATGCAGATTTTTCAAGAGCAAGGTTGCTCTCTTCATTGCCAAGACAAACAAATCTGATAGGACATCTCATTGCCTTAGGCTGCCTGAGGACCCACTGGAAAGCCCATGAAACTTTCTCCACAGAAAATTGGTGTGCTGTCAATACATAAGTGTATTGTCCAGACTTGCACCGTGGCAGATGCAGAGGAAGTGGAAGGTTCTCAGGAATACATGAGGGATAACTTCTGAAGCAGTATGGAGTGCTTTTGGAAACTGCAAGTTTGAGCTGGATGTTACTGCTAGGAAAGGTTATCAGTGAGTTAAACGTAGCGGGAATTCATCTGCTCTCCTTACACCTCAACACTAACAACAGGGTGAATTGGGATTTCCTATTCTTTGGAATTTCAGTTTTCCAAGTTGCTTTCACTCCTACAAAGATACCAGGATCTGCACTGTTAGAAGTTTTCAGGGTTAGCTTTAGAAACCTGTGCCCGGGTGTTTCTGCAAGGCAGGAGGATATAGTCATCCCAAACAACTGCTTTTAATGGGCCAGTTATTTAGGAAAAGCATGGAATGAGCATAAATACAATCCCTGATACTGCCATAAAACATTATTATTTGAATGTCTCATCAGAGTGATATTTGACTTAAAAAAAAACAAATATAGAAATGACTTGGGTCTCACTGTCATTGACACTAAATACCCATAATGATCTCTCACTTCAGCTGGACTCCAGATGGTAACAGCCTCTCTCTATTTGAGCACCTACTTTAATCTTGCTCTGGAAAATCTTATCATATACTTTACTCTAGAAATGAATATTTGTTGCTTTATGTTGAAGAATTAATTTGTTCATTTGTTACATACTTTCCTTGCTAGTACCATTATTAACAAATTGCAATGTATTTTGACATTACTTCAGCAACAGGCACATACTATGTCTCAAGGAGTTGAGACTATCATAATTTGAGCAAATTAAAATCAAAATATATAGTTACATTGCATATTCTAGTTTTAGTTTGTAACTGTTCTTCAACACCTTCAGAATAAGAACAAAGATGAAACTCAAAAATGGCTTCTCTATTTCAATAGACACAATATTTCCATGGAAAGACAAAGAAATGTATTCTTTTTAGATCAGCTGAATAGTGATAGGAATTTTTACCCGTGTTTTTTTCACCATGAAAATGCCAAGAATCTAAGTTGCAGTGTTGAGAATTCCCAGATCTTCCTTTGGAAAACTCTTTGTCTTTCTGCCCCTAAGAAAAAGGGTAACCACCCTGGAAAACATGAAATTGAGGAACATTGCACAAGGAATTAGGAAATAGATTATAAAGCATTTGATTTGATTTGATTTTTATGTACTTCAGCAAATAAAGTAAGTAAATAACCTGTTTCTTTACTATAAATATATAGCATCACACTGGGTCTGGCAGCAGACATGTATAAATATGTATAAAATAGCACCTATGTATAAAATGTATAAATAGCACCTATGATAATTATTGGAAGACATGAAATTTAGCTATGGATGAAGCCATCCTAAAACCCCCCAAAATTAAGTCTTCAGACAAAAGCAGCATATGAAGGTCAAACACAGTCATAAGTTGCCATCTCCTGCCACCACTTTTCCCTGACTTTCACAGTGTCTCTGCGTGGGATGGGTGTTTGGACAGGGAGAACATTGCTTTAAATTGACACCTCTGGCAGCAGTTTCTACTTAGAGTGTTTTCCTTTTATAAATGTATAGCCTATTATATCTAGCCAAGCCTGGCATAGCTCCAAGTCACCCTTTTGTCAGCAATATGGGAAATTAATGTGTGATAAGCATAAAGGGTTGTGCAACCTTGTTTTGCTGGGAAAAAACCCAACAACAAAAACAAACAACTATTAAGTTAATAATATTACCTTGTCTTTTGATAGTTGCATGCTTTGTTTTCCTATACAGGTTCTGTATTTGGATTGGAGGGGCTGGGTTTATCCACCCCTTTCTGAAGACTTCCCAAATGTCACCTCAATATTCTCTAGTTGAAGTGCCCCTGAAGTTTTGATATTTGGGTTTGATGCCCTTCTCCTTGTGGTAGGAACTCCCACTGTTCCCCAGTGAAGGGCTGTGTCCCCTGTGGTCTAACTCTGGGAGTACTGGCTGCTTTCTAACTCATTCTCTCCTTCCCAGGATTTTCTCCAGCCTGTTCTGCCTGTTTCACCCCATTTCTGTTGATACTCCTGTGGTGCTGCATCAGTGGGTACAGCATTCAAAGATGCAGAACTGTGGCAGTAAGCCCTACAGAGTAGCACCATCATTTCAGGGGCATGTCTCCTGCAGGTATCAGTTTAATAAGTGGGTTTATACTAAATAATTTGAAACTTTTATAGCCCTCTGAAGCTGTTTCTGCCCAGCTTCTGTAATACAGAGTGACACAAGGTCAGCAGTGCTGTGGAAATTGGGTTTTGCAGTTAATATGCTAATTCAGCCAGAAATCAATTCCTTCAGAAACCCAGAGAAAATTACTGTAATGTAGTGCTGTGCTACTTCGTTGACTTTCAGGAAAAAGATAATAAAAACATTCAAGGGATTTCCAAGTCTCTGGAGAAAATAGCATTGTGGAACTACAAGGTTATTTTTACCACACAGCTTATTAGCTATTTTAGAAAAGCAAATCAGCTGAATGTGATGGACACAAAATAGCATTTTTTGCCTGCTCAGAAAGGTGAGAAATAAGATATTTTTATAAACTGAGTTCAAGATAAGGATAGACTTGGCAAAGTCTCATTTGTGTCACTCATCCCAGGTTTACAGAAACCACTGCTGCAATTTTCTGGATGAAAACTTCCATCTCACTAGATCCAGGGCCATTAATAAGGCTGCACTAGTGCAACTGATTGCAGTGGGGAACAGAATTATATTGATGGTGCCCTAGGGGAAGGAGAATCTGTGCACTCAGTGTCAGTAAAGGGTAGTAAATGTCTTATTTTTTCAGGAACAAATCATCAAATTGAAAATAATTTTAATAGTCAATCTCTAAGAATAATTGCTAAGAATTTAGAAGCACTGTATTTTTTTCCAAACAGTGCACTTATACTAAGGAATTATTGAGCACAAAAAGTAAAATCAATGTAATATTTATTGTGCCAAGATACTAAGGGAAAACAATTTTACCAGCATAAACTGCTTCATCTTTCTAAGATGATCAACAACCTTTTGTTTAGTGAAGAATAAACAAACTAAAATTGTTTCTAAGAAACTATTCTAAAAAGATCTGTATTGTAAAAATTGTATTGTCATTGTCATGGATTAAAAGATATTTTTATTGTGTGAGATATTAAAGGGGGAAAAAAATGTCATTTTATTCTCTATCATAAATCAGGATATTCCAAAAGGAAATATTCCCAAAGGAAAGATACCAGTCCAGCAGGAGTAGTGACTGTTTTAGAATGAAGGATAAATGGTTCAAAATATCTATAAAACCAAGAAAGTTTAAAAGTTTAATGTGAGAATAATGTGTTTGTGTGTAACAGCATCCACTGTGTTCAGACTGTTCTGTTTCAGATGGCTCAGGAATGCAAACAGGTATGACATCATTTCATTTTTACACCATTAATGTGTTTCCTTTAAAAAGTACATTGTAATTTTCTGCTCACACATTCCTTCATCAGTTCCAAAGTTCTTTTAGCCCATCTCTGTGCATGTTTAGTTATGTTGATGGGTTTTCAGTGTTTTCTGATATGGGTTTTATACTAGACAATATATTTGTGTTACATGACATTTGAATAAACTAACTTTTCAAAAGTCTATATAGATGTATATTCTGGTATTTCCTGATAGTCTGTTTCAGGGTGGCATGACTATGGAATGGGCTACCTTGGAGGTTGCTTTAGCTATTTGAACTCCATTCCTGTAATCCACTCTGTTTTTCAGCTGGTACCTTCTCCAACAATGAACATTATTATAATAAGTGGTTATTTAACAAAGAATAAATTTGACTCTGAATTTCATTGTCATCTAGGTTTCTTTCTTGATGCAATACCCATAAATCAGATTCTTTTCAGCTGACAGAGTCTTCAGAGGCTGTGCCAAGGCCTTAGCTGTACTTCTCATGCCTCTTCTTCCACGGCTGCAGCAGGGGGTGACAGCAATGATAATTTACCCCTTTACTACAGATATGTAACTGTAAGAATAGAGAAGGAGGTAAGCTGTGGAATCCATGTAACTTGTCACCAGAATCAAGTAAGCAACAGCTCCTGGGTAAGCTCTGCACACTCCATTGGAGATTAGTTGCTTCCCTGGCTGTCATTGCTCAGTGCTCATTTTAGCTGCTCTGAGATTTTCTGCACATGTTTTATTCCCAGAGGGGTTTGGTTTTCTGTAATGCTACAACCACTTCTTCTACAAGTTGCCTTTGATGTCAGGAAGCATCCTCACAGAAGTTTATTAACTACCTGTATTTATTTATTTCCTTCCATTTAGTGAACTCTGATGTTTGCTGTAACACTATTTTAGTTAGAAATGGTGCAAGGGCAGTTGTGGAGCAGCCTCTGAGGCTGTCAGTCAAAAACTTGATTTACTGGTTATTCCTGTCACTGTAATGATTAATTGGGAAGAGTTTGTGAATGCACAAAAGTCCAGAAGAGGTGAGAAGAAAGAAACTTGTGGAAACATTATTTCAAAAGAGATCTGACAAAAAAGATATCAACTGAGACAGCTACTTAAAAAGGGTTTTCACAGCTGAAGGCTGCAAAGTTTCCATGCCTTGCTTTAATAGTTTGTCAGAGTTAAACTAAAAATGGAAATACTCTGGTGGGTGAACTTTTATTTACTACCAAGGAGACTCTGGGGAAGGCTGTGGTGTGATCAGAATTAGTGGAAGGGCCTGCAGTGTTTGGGCTGAAAAGGTGAAAAGGTCCATATTTCAAGAAGAGCCATGCAATGAGGGGTCTGTGCCTCAGTACTATGCCAGGGACACAGCAGCTGTTCATCCCCAGCAGGGCTGATGCCTGTGAGATCCCCAGGCAGAGTTCAGCACAGTCCATTGATGGTCACAGAGGGAAAGAACTTGGTCCAAGTCTTCATCTGCTCCACCTTCACTTTGTGCTAGTGATAGAACAAGTTGTAATTTTGAAGAAGTAGAAATAGAAAATTCAATTCAATGTTTAATATCATGCTTTCCAAGCTTACTCAGATGGGCATGCATAGGCTGGACATATGCTGCACACAACTTGGAGATCATCTTCTCTTTTACATTCTGGCTCCTCTGCTTTAGTGATTTACCCGTACAGCAGATAGCATACTCAGAGCAGTAACACCCTGTTATCTCAGCTGGGAAAGCTTGTTCTTGGACTCTAATGGCCAACAGAGTGGAATTTAAATTTTTGCTTTTGCTTTAGTTTTCAGCAAGTGTTTAAAAGATCCACCAGTTCATCTTTGTCAGAGATTATTTTTCTTGTGGCTTATCTCGGGGACTAATCTCACTGTTGTGTTTACATTTATGGAGTAGGATCTAAGGTTTTCTCCGTGTGTTCAGTATTATGATTCTGATTTTGCAAGTCTTGTTGCTTGGGATACTTGCACAAGTCGTGTCTGTTTGCACAGCAACAACAGAACTAGGGTTCAGAGGCTGGCAGTTAATCAAGAAAGAACAAAAATAGTTTTGGAGGCTGCCACTCTTCTTGGCTGATGCTCAGAATGCAGAGACAACTGAGTACACTGATGACAATATTTATTATACATTTTATTTCATAAGTGAACTTTTAGAATCTGGTTTTTAATTTAGTTCTTTTGCTCTGCTTTAGCAAATCATGTGTGAATATAGTTGTTTTTCAAAAATGCCTCCTCTGTTTTAGTTGCTTTTACTGCCACCAGTCAACTTTTCATTCGATGTAGTAATGTCCACAAGGTGGTGCCACAGCTAAAAAGTTAGCAATAAATAAATATCATTTGATACTTCTACCTGCTTTTTATAGCTGACTAAAATAGCTGCATTATTAAAGAATTACTGATTATTTTATAAGCATAATATCAATTGCATTTCTAATGATGGCACACTTCACAGGTTTGTAACCTTCTCTTTGAAATCACTTGTGTGTAAACAGAGCTGCATGTCTGTGCTGTCCAAGGGGAGCAACAGCACCCACCTGAGACTGTCCAAAATCTTGTACAAAAATGAAGAGAGGTTAAGTAGACAGGCTGGTGAAGAATGAACAACTGGATCCACAGAGGCTAAGCTCAGAGCTGTGTATGTCCTGGCAGGGTAACCAGTGCAGACACCATGCCCCAAGGATGTGTCTCCTCGTGGAGAGCACAAGATGTTTGTCTAAACACAGGAGTCAGCCTGAATCTGAACAAGCTATAATTACTATATAATTATTTTTAAATACACAAAAAATTTTGATGACTTGTAAGAGGCTCAGTGGAAATTGCTTATACCCATGAAAGATGGTCTGTGCACCAGCTATAAAAATGAGAGTTGATTCTAATTCTAAAGGTTGCCAGATAACACAACTACACCTTTTTTTCTTTTATTTTTTTCCTGTAAAGGATTGTATTTTAAAATTATGTTTTGAAATGGTTTATAGTATTTAAAATCTTTGTGTTTGTTTAACCATCTGCTTGGAAAAGGCAGTATTGGTGAACTAATTAAAAGTACAAAGTGACTGAACACATCAACCACATTTCATTTCTGAATTGTTCAGACTGACTGAATCTCAACAGTGACATTTGGTCTAAGTATTCCTGTAAGTTTGTTTTTAGTGTATGACTGCAATGTGTGCTGCAATTAAAATGACATTTTTCTGGTTCAATATGGCCTTTGCCTTTTCTCTGACTTCATAAAGTTACTTTCAAAAATATGTATTTTTCAGATATTTTAAATAAAGAAATTATTATCTATTCTAAAGGGAATGGCAGAGCACCTGAGATCATACATTTAACTCTTCACTGTATGGAAAACTCAGGTATGCATTATTTTAGTAATTTAAGAACCCAATTGAAATAGTGAACATTTGCCATGCAGCGTTTGCAGTCATTTTGCTTTCTCATTGGAAATCACCTAAGTATTTTTAAAACATCAAAACTGTTTTTCCTCTAAATCCCATTTTCTGGTTTCCCATTTAGCCAGTCGTGAACAATCCATGTTTTAGCTCCATGTCTATACCTAAACTGACATTTAGATCCCATTAAATACTAGAAGGAGGTAACTTGCAGTATTGAGTGAGGAGTCAGTCTGAGCACAGTCAGAAATCATCCTGCAGATGCACAGTGTTAACAGGAAACAATTGAGAATGGCAGTGGTATCCTGCAGGATGTGTGCAACTCATTCAGCTATGTGTTGATTTACACAGCACTGCAGTATAGATTATACCTTCTGGTAATTGTGGTATTGTTATTGCCAGACTATATCTAAGCACAGGAAATACATATAAGCATATTTGAAGTGATAACATCCACTCCTGTTTAAAAAGCAGTATTTTATTCTTGTCAAAAACCTCACACACAGCATAGCATTTACAAGAGAAAATAGACAATTTCCTAATTGGTACCTAACAAGACTTTTAGGGGAAAAAGCTGATTCATTATGGGAGGCCCATAACCAGCATTTGCAAATAAATCCACATAAACTTCTTAATGCCTTTTTTTTTTAATGGACTGTAATCTGAGAAGACACTACGTTTCCAGCTGAAAACACAAGAAAGATCAAAATAAATGTTCAATGTGTCACCAAAACCACAGTACTAGATTTCTGCTAAGGAGAACAACTAATACCACTCTATGTAGAGTGATGTTAGTGGGTAATAATTCTATCTAACTGATGGATCAGATTATATATTCTGCAAGAAAAATATCTCATCTGAAGTCTTCCCCTTTCTTCAACTCAATACAAAACCTGCCCACCATACCCATTGACCTGAAGTTCTTCAGTGCCTGCTTGTCTAATTCAGAAACAGGTCTGTTCTCCATCCAACATCCCCAAACTGTTGTGCAATTCAAGAACAGATCGGCTCCAACCTTGACTTGGAAAGAGGCATCTGTTCAAGAATGTATGATTTGGGTTCATCCTCAGCTCTGCACCTGGAGACAGATATGGTGAAGTCCCTCTCAGAGCCTCTCCCACCATTTCTCTGTAGGCTCCAGGCCTATCTATGCACTTAGGGAAATTCCTGATCATCAGATTTCAGGTTCTTGGGGAAGAGAAAATAAGACAAAGATTTAACTTTACATGATAATTAGAAGAGAACATAAGTTCTCTCAGAAGGCCTTCCAGCTAAATGGGAGGAGGAGGAGGGTTAACATTATGAAGCATTCTTGCCTGTATAATACCTGAGAAAAGTAACAGTAGAGCTGTGAAACAATGCAAACCATATAAACCCCTGGGCCATAGCTGAATCTATATCCAGACTTCAGCATGATGTCTGTTGTACTGCAGGGTAAAATCAGAACTGATGCCATCTGTCATTTTTCCTGTGCATAGTCTCGGAGCTTGTAATACTGTAGCAGATCAATAATATGCTGTAAATACTGTGTAAATCAACTTGTTGAAGTGACAGTTACAAGTGAGGTTCTAAACAGACAATGCAACATATACTAAGGGATTGACTTACTAACAGAGCTGATGGCAATGTGGTGAACACATATGCAAAATAGCCCAAAGCTAATGATTTGCTTCATTATTTCATTAAAAGCTTTTTAGTGTTTTCTATCTATATTATTTAACATTAGAAATATTTTTGCCTTTATGGATTTATAAATGCTACTGGTCTGAATCTTTCTGCAGCATATTCAGGTGTTGACTTTCATTAAACAGTAAGAAATATCTGCAAAAATATGACTTCAAAAAGGTATTCTAATGTCTATTTCATATGGGAAATATATTTAATCACTCTTTTACATGACATCAAAATCATTGTGTCCCTTCTTAATCGTGACTATGGAGGATCAGTTACAATGGAAATGAAAATACCAGACTTTGCATGCCATGCTATTTGTAATTAGCTCAAGATATCCAGAGGAAATTCTTTAGTGTACTTTAGTCTCTTCATTTTGCCTTGTCTCAAATCTGTCTGATTTTGAGTTCATAAAAGCAACTTATTGCATTTTCAGTGGAAATGTATATGTTTCAATTAAGTGCTCTAACGAGCCTTCATCATTAAAATCACATGAGTTCTGTTGCTTGCAAGGAACCATTTAGAGCCCTGGAGCCCTTGTGACTGTTGGATAACTCAGAAGCTTCTTCACCTTGCTTGAGCAGTATGACATACTCTGAAACACCTGAGGTATCTTTAGAGCTTAAATATTTGGTTTCAATATCTTAAAGATAAAAGAGTTTCTTAAGCAGTAGAAGACGTGGAGTTTGAAGAGCAGATTGAGCCATGCCTCTTGCATTTTCTTCTTTAATAAAGCTGTCAAGATGCTGACCAGCCACCCTGCCAGATATGCTCTTCTGTATTTGGGTAAGTACTCACCTGGGCTTGGGATCTCATGTACAAGTTGTGTCTGAACCCATTTGAATTTATTTTAGGTGACATGGTAAAGTGGTCATCTTAAATTAAGAATATTTTGTCAGTGTGCCAGAAGACATTGCTTGGGATTTAGAGTCTAAGGTGTAAATTCTATTGTCAGGATAATAATTATTATTTATTCCACACTAGGACTCATTTTAATCCAAAACACTGAGACTAGCCTCAATGCAACTTATATTTCTACCTGCATAGAGGCCCATCTAGGTATCCTCCAGTTTGCTCACTTGTCTCTCAGTTTGGTCTGCAGTAACAACAGCAGCAGAGGCTGCAGCTGGCCTGGGATTCCTTTGCACTTGACTGTGTGTCAGCAGCCTGATCTAATTAAGCAAGTCTATTTTTCCAAAAAATAAAATTATTTTAGACAACAATATGATGAACTGAGAACTCCTTATAGTTGCTAAATTCTATCTAGTAGTGAAAGGGGCTGTATGGAGCAGACACTCAGCGAGGCAGTGAAGCCCAGTGGGCAGAGTGCTGGGCAGGAATTGGGAAATCTGGGTTCTTTTCCAAATTCTCCGGACTTGTAAATGACCTTGAGCTGTCACTTCACTGTGCTTCAGTTTCACTATATGAAGAGGATAATAATCCTTCATCATTATTTTAGTTTTGCCGAAGAAAGGGTGAGTATCAACACCAGGCATTTCTTGCAGCTGCCTGAGCTAGGTGCAGCTGTGGATAAAGGTAGCCAGGATTTGGTCAATACCTGGGAAACTTTGGTTCTTAGAGTCCTTGCTTTCAGCTGTCTTCTCAAAACACATTTCCATGTTAAAGGTCTTCCTTATCTTTCAGGCCATTACAAAATACCTTCAGAACATCTCTTATTACATAGTTGCTGCATTAATACAGTTCTTAGTAATGTTACTGGGAATTGCAAAGTGCCTCTCAAGATCATATGAATGATAACATAGATAATGTAGTTTTGACCCCCAAAAAAGTGTTTTGCAATATTGTACTTGACGTATCTGAGCAAACTTTTTATCAGTTTGAAATATTCCACTGGAATTTAAGTTTGAAACATTTTGTTTGAAATTAAAAACACCAATTTTGGGGTTTTTTTTTCAATTATACCTTGAGTTTACACATTTTGTGTGAATATACAGTACAGCTACAAGCTCTGTGCACAAAAAGAACAGTGTACTTTCAAAACTGTTGAATGCTTTAACCTCAAGGGCATAGAAACTGTTGACTCATTGTTTTTACTGCATGTAATATCAGTCCTTTGTCACATCCAGGGAATGACATCATCTTCTTCATTGTTAGCAGCAGGTTTGAATCATAGAAAAAGTGCAGCATTAGTTGTCTGCTGTATTTGCTCTTAATAAATGAATTGATATCTGGTACCAAGACTCAGATTAGGATTTCCAAGTAACATTTAGAACAAGTATGTGCCCAGCCCCTGCAAGAAGCCTTGCTTCTGCCCCCCATCTGCAGGGCAGGCAAGCTGTCAAGAGCAGAGCCTGCAGAGTGACTCTCAGTGATGGTACTGGCTTCTCTGAAGCTATAAGGAGAGGCAGGAAAGGAAGGGATTAGGCACAGAATGAAACAGATCTTGTCTTCAAGGTCAGTTTAGTACAAGGAATCCCTAACTTCTGGGAATCATATTGTGAAAAGTATTTCTCTGAAAGCAAGCCATCTCTAGGACATGCTAAAAAAATTAGAACAGATTTTTATCTTGAAAATGCACCAGGATAAGTGTTTTATCCATTCCAATTTTGTATTATTGTCTTCTACTCCCTATTGCTAAAATGTCTGTGTCCTGTCTTCAAATGGTAATTCCCTATTAGATTTGCTTACACCTGCTTGCTTCATGGAAGAAGGTGCATTGTTATAGGTAGTAATCAGGATAGTGGAAGTCACCTTCTCCTGTAGGTTCCTGCAGAATTCTTTCATGGCAAGGAAAATTATAAGTGTTGCTTCCTGAGCAATAAATATTTCCAGTAAAATGAAGTTTACTCAGGGAGAGATTCCTTGAGTGCCTAATAAAATGCCAAAACCTAAACCATTTCTATTAGCCACTGCCTTTAAAAAAAAATAGGAAAAAAAAAAAAAAGATGTATTTAACTGTAAAATGACTCATTTGTGTTCCCCAAAAGATTGTATGCGGAGTGTAAGTGCCTGTGTTGACAGACTGAATCAAACTGGACTTTGAAAAGCTGAAATCCTTACAGCTGTGAGAGAGCCAAGGCAGGAGGAAAGTTGGAGGAAATGGGCTAAGGATCCAGGATCATTTAGTGTTGAAGACCCACATACCAGGAGTGGACTCAAACAAGGGGCACACACATGGAAATACTTCCTAGAATGAGAGAGTTAAAAAGGAAACAACCAACCACCCTGTGAAAGGTCAAATTCAGACCCACTGACTTGAAAGCAACAGGTACCTAATGCACTGGCTTTTTTTGTAATGGACTTACCTGTGCTCATGAAGGTAGAGACAGTTGAGTTAGGGGGAGTTAGATTTGAGCAGGTGCATTTATCCCAATCCCTACTGCAAATTGCAAATTACCTGTTATGCAAAAGGAAAAATGTTATGTTTTTTTCTTATACTTCATATGCTTTTGCTATATGAAGCCTGACTACTCAGTCTTCTGCTCCAGTCCACAGTTCCTCTTCAGCATTTCCACAAAATCTCAAGTAGTATGAATCTTGGTGAGGCTAAATCACTTATTTTCCCTTACTGTGTTTAGAAGAGGCTTTACTCAGACAAAAGCAATAGTCCCAGCCATTCCCCTTCATCCCTTTAAAATTACTAGCCACCTCTGAACTTGGTCTCTCTTTGATGTCACTTTCTGACAACTCATTTTTGTTAAACAGATTGCTGTGGCCAAATTAAATGCTTGGGAAATAGACCATACAATTAATTTGCAACAGTAAATTGTCTTAGTATAATTTCTCTTCCTCTCAAGGGGAAATGCTGGCTCAAGCAAAAGAAAAGATTAACGTAATAAAAATATTCTAAAGACATCCTGTTAATTGTCCCAAGCTCAGGTGGTATTGTCTATTATTCTGTTGTGTGTAGGCAGCAAACTGTGTAAAATTCTGAATTTCTTCCCACCACACAAGTATAGCCTTCAGTGCTAGTGAATAATCCCTGCCTTTCCAGAAAGTGGATGGAAATGTGGTGTGGCAGAGCTTTGCTTTGGTTTTCATTGGTGATCTCAAACTTGCCCCATTTATGAATACAGTGATAGAACTTGTTCGTTTAGACATGTCAGCAGCTTTAATGAAGAGAATAAAGGTATGAGAACAAAAAAAAACCTGCAAGTAAATTAACAGCAAATTGTGGGAAAAGAAGGAAATTTTTTTTCACTGAATATGCAAATAAGGTTTCCCATGTTTGTTTAAGGACAGAAAAGACTTGTTTTAAATTCAACCAAACTAGAAGCTTTCATTTATACCTATATTTGCCATGTTAACCTCGAATATCCCATTCAGTGACAGTGAATCTCATATGAAAAGTGAATATATCCAATAAAATTCAGAAACATTCCCAAATGGCTGAGTGAAGCACAGCTAACAGAATAAGGTAGATGAAACAAGAGTCTGTAATTCTCTATCTGCTCTAAAATGTCCTTTCCTCAAAAGGAAAATAGTCATAAAATATGTAATAAAATACTAAATGTTCTGTGCTGCAGTTCATGTAAACTAATCAGGCTGAATGTGAGAGAGTCTTCCTGTAATTCAGAGCACTGCTGTGTACTATGCATGATATTCTTCCTCCCTTCATAAACAGCTCCAGCTTTGCATATGTATCAGTGGAGAAAAATAAGTATTGCCTTATTCACAGATTACTTCTTAGGCACTGGATTCCCAGAAGTATATTTGTATAACAACATCTAAAAGCAGATTAATTTAATGATAATTTAATCAGGTTTGTTTTTTCATTTCATGGCCTTAAAGACACCTTGATCTTAAAGAATTATGTTGATCATTTGGAAAAGCAGAACTTTTGTCTCAATTCTGATGCTCACTTCAAATACAGATTTTTAATATGGATTCAGTATGTTAGTGATAAATTCATGGTGGCCATGGAAGTCTAAAGACTGTGCTAGGGCTTGTGTCTTTTACTAGTCAAGTCAGAAAAAGCAGACAAGTTTTTGGGCAGACAAGTAATGTTGCCCTCCTTGTATGATACTCTTGCTCTAGGCAGATGATGCTGCAGACTTGTTCTGAATGTGAAGTAATCCAAGATAACAATAGGACTGTGAAAATCCAAAAGCTTGACTTCAGTTATTTTCCATTTCCTTTATTACCTTCTGAAATGATACTGCAAAGATCCAGAACCCAGACCTCTGGGAAAGCTCAATCTCTGAGCAGAAGTCTGAGAAAAATAATTTACCATATGTTTTCCTCAATATGATAGAAGCTCTTCTGGCTCCTCACAGTCCTCCACAGATGCCTCCCCTGTATAAAAGCACCTGGTAACAAATAAATCTTTTTGAACCATTTTAAAGACTTCTCAGCTCTCCCAGATACTGATTTGCATATTAGTAAAGATGTTTACCTAAATTGATTTCTCTCTTCTGATGCCTCCAGTGCAAAATTATTACATTGTCAGAAATAAGTCTTAAGTTGTGGGGAAAATCAAGTTGGATCCCACTGTGTGTTTCATATTGTACCATTATGAAAATGGTATATTAAATTCAAATACTTCAATTGTACCATTAGATGGTGTCATTATGTGGCTTGCTAATTGATAGGTTATTCAAATGAACATTATAATTTTAGACTTCCTAGAATCATCCATGTGAGGAATTTCCAAACTTCAGAGGAGTAAACTGGGTATTAGGAAGGAAAAGCATTTACTGAGAATATTTCCTAATGCATGTCACTGAAAAATCGTTACATAACTGCTGTGTGCATTCCAGGGCTGGTGCAGTCTATTTTTAATACCTGGTATGAAAGAACTTCCTGCTACTTTTTCTCTTTGAAGGCTGCTTTGTGGTTCATTAGATCATGTTGTCAGGGCAATTTTTCTGCTATCCTTAAACCTCATTTTTCCTGCTTAAAAAAAAAAAAAAAAAAGTGAAACTCTATCAAATGGAAGAAGGTGCTGAGCAGAAAATACCATGAAGAGTACAGTACATTATGTAAATGTTGCAGTGGTCCCACAACGTAGTGCTGCCAACTCAGGCTTAATATTAAACCTGAAAAGAAATCTAAACCTGTTAAACACATGCACTTTTAAGAAAAGCAAAATAACTTGTGTGCCAAGCAACAGCACCTAGCAAGAATTTTCAACTTTGTTTTTATGAGGGCAGATATATTGTTGGTTTGGTTTTTTTTTAATTAGTTTAAATTTCATTCTGTTCTCCAGTGTTATCACAGGACACCATTTCAACCATAATTTATAAAACCATAATCATTAACTTAAAGAACTTTGCTTAAGTGCAGCCAAACTGCTTCAAAGGCTATTCAAGGTATTTCAGAATATTTTAACTGCACAGCAAGTTCAGAGCATGAGTGTAATTTTTCTGTTAAAATCTTGGAGACTGGTAGGGATGAAATGGCCAGAGGGACCCACCATTTTCACCTCCTCTGACTTCCTGCAAAACAAAGGCCACAGGACTTCCTGAATTAATTTCTTTTCAAGCTAGAATGTATCTTTTAGGCAAAGGTACAGTTTAGTGACAGACAGACCATTAGATCTGCTAAGAGAATTTTAAAGTATTACATTTATAGTCATAACGACTGTACTTGCAAATCAACAGGCAGCTCATTGTACATTAGAACAGTGACTCTCTTAATTTCATCCAGAGCAGAGCAAAGGAGGGACAGTTTCAAATGCAAAACAGCATTCAGTGACAATTGCAACCGTTGCCATGACCCTCCTCCTGACATCTCTAGCGAGGAAGCAGCGGAGTTGGTGCCAGGTGACTGAACCAGGTAATACCTCAGCTGTCCAGCCCCTGCTCTGCCTCGCAGCACCCTTACCACTAAAGGGAGCAGCTCCTGGGCTGCCTTCGTTTTCACTTGGATCTAAGAAGGAAAACAGTTGACTGTGGGAGGTGTGGAGCACCTTTAGGGGCTGTTAGATTATGCTGGGGCTTGTGGTGGTCAGCTGCAGTAATAGGGGTCTGGGGTCGAGGGTCTGTGGGTTTAATCCATCAGCACATGCAGAGCAGAGCCAGGGTATTTAAGAACCCCAGAGTTAACAAAATATTGGGACTTTCCTTGCTTTGATGTTCTTCCACCAGAAGCAATTCCTTTCCCTCTCTTCCCTCTGCTGCTTCCATAAAGTTTCATCTCTGTAGAATACTTTTTGGTCATTTATTTCTGCACTTCTGTAGATCTTTTGAGGTTATTTTTGTGGCCAGAGAAACTGCTGCAGCCCTCAGTCCAGTTCTCACAGCCTCGGTCTCGGCACACTCCTCGCTCTCCCTCTTCACATCAGAGTGCTCTGGATCATAACCTTTATTTTTAGAGGAGATGTCGTCACCCAAAAATGTGAAATCTGACTGAGTTCTGCTTATTTCAACAAAGTTGTTATTAATAAATTCATTACAGGTCACTTAAGAATCTTCCACATTGAGGCTAAAGTCATGGAACTGCTCTGCTTAATCTAGTCCAGTGCTTCATAATAACATCTTGTTTTCAGTTGCTTCCAAGCCAAGCATCTGCCCCAGGTTTCATTTTTGGCAGTTTCCAGCTAAACCACTGTAGTAATTTTCAAAAGCAAGGTTAAAAAAATATTTTGCCCATATTACAAAATAAAAATCCAGTTGCTTCATTCGGAAGTCTCAGTATCCCTGCTTGTCTACAGAAGGAATTTGAAATGGAACACCATCACTGGTCTAGTTTCATCCATGTACCATTGGAGCAGCAACTTGGAATTTGACAGCTCCATTGCTGTGGTTTCACAAATGTACATCCGAATGTAACGAGGTTATAAGACTCATAAAATCCCAATTTGCACGTGACCAGTTAAGAATTATTAGCTTTTGGCAGCTATGTTTTCCAAAGACCAGCCTGTGCTGCCAGAGCCTGTTCTGGGTTTGGATGCTCTGTGGCACACAGGCTCTATGTGCAGATTTTCCCTCTTTGCCTGAGGCAATGGAGACCAAGCAGCATTCCTCTGCTCTTTCTCCTCTGTTCCTAAGAGATTACTGTCTGTGAGATCCAGCTACCCCCTCTGTGTGCATCATCTCCCTTTCTCCTGGTGCTGCTGAGGCAGTGAGAAAAGGAGGATGGCTCGTGAAGCTGAAAGAGTTTGTGAAGAGGTCTCTAACCAGAATAGCATGGGAAGGATCAGCAAGCAAGAGTCAAAAGGAGGTTAAGGCAGTAGATGCTAGAGAGACAACTGTCTTATTACAGTGCCAGGAATTCCCCTAGGACAACTAGGACATCATGAAAAGGACAGAAATTAGAAATTAGTTGTGGAAGCAGTTCTTCATTACTAGGAAAAGAAAAATAAATTAAAAATATTATCTATCCATCCATAC
>JAOEGS010017153.1:0-34228 GCA_025447755.1 Corythornis vintsioides | reverse complement strand
AGAAATTAGTTGTGGAAGCAGTTCTTCATTACTAGGAAAAGAAAAATAAATTAAAAATATTATCTATCCATCCATACTGGATTCTGCTAGACAATGGGAAGGGTGTGATTCATTGGGTATGGGTTAATAAGCATAGTGGGGATACTGATAAAATGCCAGGGGAAATAATTAAGAAAAAATTAAGAGGGTGGATGTGCAGATGGAGGGAAAAAACCCTAGGAGATATGGAGTGTGAAGGGTGAAAAAGGCAGGAGCTAGGAAATGGAAGGATGGATAAACAAGGGGTGGTAGTGCAAGAGCCAGGAGTTACCTGAAAACCACACAGAGGAGAAGGCAGAAGCCATGTAGGAGGAAGCATCAGGAGAGAGGAGCTAAAGTGCCAGCTGAACTCTTAACAATAGGCTGATTTATTTTGAGTCAGACATCAATGCCAGCTGTGATTTATCTGTAATGGTATAGGAAAGGAATGGATATGGCATCTGTAGCCACACTTTTTTTCTTGTTGGAGAGCTTCATTATTAAATTTTATGGATCTCTTGAGGCAGAGCTCTGGAGTTAGGTTGATTGCATGTCACTATCTGTTAACTTTTTCTGTCTTCTTCTGCCTTTATTAACAAACATTTGAAGTTCCTAAAGTGCAATATGCTGGGGTTTTTTTAACCACAGTAAAAAAACAAAACGTAACACACAACTATTTCTGTAAAATACATTTGAGACTATTTTAAGTCATTTTGAAATTATAGGTAGAGCTGCCAGCAATGCCTCTCACTGGCAGAGTAAAGCAAGGCCCTTAGCTCCATGGCCTTGCACTGTGGGCATTTGCCACCCCAGAGGGCTCACACCATCGCTGCTGGAACTAGGCACACTTCATCACAGGCATGAGCAGCACTGCCTCTGTAATTTTTTCTCCCAGCAGCTAGGAAGAACATCACCTGGAGACAGGTGGAGAGAGAGGTGGGGAAGGCTGGATGGCTGTTGTGTGCTCAGGGGATGAGCAAAAATGTAGGCCCCTTCAAGCAGGAGGCAGGGAGTGCAGCAGCTGGAGGTGGGGTGGGAAGGGTCCTGCCCCATGGTACTGACAGAGCTGCAGAGACCCCAGAATTACACTCAGCCACTGATAAATAGAGAGAAACAGCTCTGTTTGCCTCTAACGTGGTGTTCAGCTTGCAGGCTGGAATTTCTTTAACGTAAATGGCAAATACTCTGCAAATACTTCCCCCTAAGCAGCAGGCTTGGTGTGTTATGTTCTCTGTCAGCTGGAAGGCAAGCCTTGCAGAGCTGAGCTGCTTTACTTTCCTTTTGAGAATGAAAGTAGCACTGCTGTCAGATTAACTTGTTGCTGTGTATCAGGTGATGGGAAAAATTACTTCTGAAACTGCAAATGGCCTGACATACATTTATTTTTATATACTTGGGAGTTGCAAATGTTGATTTGCTGTCTATTTCTGTTTGGCATACAGAGAGCTCAGAAACACTAATTACACTCCTAATAACAACTTCTAGGAGTAAGGCTGCTGTTACTACTTGTTTCCTCCTGAAGGTTAAACAGAGCTAAGAGCAGATACATTGACCTATTGCTTCTTGAAGCACATCTCAGTTCAAATTTTGACCTACGTCCCGGATTAAAACACATTCAATCTTTTCTTAATTTGCAATAGATACTTGTGTACATTACAAAACCATCTCACAATTTGGCAAATTAAGTTGTCTGTGGTTAGCTCTGGAATTGCAGAGATATTGCAGTGCACTGCAGCATTGCATAACGAGCTTCCCCAGACTTTGCCTTCCTCGAGTGAGTAACAGCAACTCTTATCTCTAGTGAGCATCGGATTCATCCCATTTTTGAGAGAAGAATTAGTAACAAATATATGATGGGCATGTTATGCCTTGTGGCTACAATGTTTTTTCAATTAACATCTCTGAATATACCACAATGAAAAGTGTCAGTTTTTTGCCTCAGAGGCCTATAATTAGATTAAATGAATACAGTTAATTATCTGGTACCTTCTTTACACAAAACAAGATGTTTCTATAAATTTAAATGTTTTTACAGGAAGGAAAATGTTGTTCACTCCAATATATGCATGTAGTGCTGGTTTGTGAATACTGTGCCTATATGGTGGTGTAGCACAGCTTTTTGTCTGCAGCCCTTATTTACACCAGCAAAAACAAATTACATCTGAAAAATCCACAGACATCACACTGTGTAGAGCTTATGTATTGATGCAAGAAGGTATTATAGTAGTTACAGTGCTCATGAAACAAATACACTTTTCTCTTTCACAGATGTTCTCCATGAAATTCCCTTGAAGATATTAAGTACAGCTTTGTTTGTGTACCTATAGTCACACCCTCAAGAACTATGGTATGTCCAGATATAAAGCTGTTTTTTTCTAGAGTGTACTCATGACTGTAATTCTCCTTTCAGAAAAAAAAAAAAATTCAAAATCCATTCTGTAGGAAGTATTTCCAATTAACAGCTCAGTGTCCAGGCCTGCTGCTAGTCTAGCTAGTGAGGACTGAAAATCTTCTCTGCCTGTTCTCCAGCATTACTAAATATAAGCAAAAGTTCCTGACAGATCAATAGGCTCCCACCTTGGCATGGCTGATTTAGAAGTGCATCTATTCAGGTGGTGCTTCATCACCTGGGTGGTAACATATGTGAAGCAGAAAGCACTCGTTCTGAACTGACAAAGTGTATCCAAATGTCCCCATTTCCATCAGAATAGATGTTAATAATTTAAGGCCTAACCATGCAATCCTCCCTCACCAGAAAATTACAATCAACTTGAGCAGAAGCCCTTATTCCAGCCTGCAGTATACTCTGCATATAAATGTGATGTGGACCCAGGATCAGTCTTGTGTTTCATCAGGGTGAAACCCTGAAAAGCTTTTGAATACTCAGTGTTCCTACAGGGCATCGGATTTTACTGTGCTCTCTGCTCTGTATCTTTTCCTTTAAAGGGTCCTTAGCTCCGTGTATAAAAGTGTTAATTAAAGCATCATTGTGCTGATAATAATATTAATATTGAGGAGTGAAGAGGGCTGTGTTGCCATAAAAATGCTGCCCGATTTCCTCCCCTCAGGGTGTAACAGGAGAAAGAAAGACCATCTTGATAGGCACTATCTGCTAAAGGAAAACTTCCACCAGGAGCTGTGAATTGACTTTAACCTTTTAGTGGCTGCACAGTGAAGCAAAACGTTTGGTGCTTCCTACAGAGAATGAAGCTTTTTAGTTAAAATACTGATAAAACCAAGGGCCCTCCTAATTACTTCTACAAATATCAGAAAGTGGTTACAGAGGAACAAAGAAATGCAACTGGAAACAGGGTTCAGTGGTCTTGTACTTCCCTGAAAAGCTGATTATACTTTTGGCTGATTCAGTTTCTTTCAGAGGGAATTTACCCTTTTTGGCAGTGTGAGTTTCAGCAGTGCTGATTGGACTAAGGGCAGAAAATGCATCTTGGACTGAGGAAATTAACTCAGGGTCCTCTGTGTGTCAAACCGAATTGTGCCAGCGAGCTCTAGATTTTGTCTTTTAGCCCTTCAGTGCCCCTTGTTTTATGGAATTCAGAAGCCATTTTAACACCAGTTTAAAAATAGAGACATTTCATTTATGCTTTTGCAGGTGCCTTGACCAATTCCCTGCTTTGCCAGTATTACTTATCTTTTAGGATAAGCACTAAAGAAAGGTCAAGGTTATTCTGAAGTATCCAATATAGGAGAGTTATTTTCCTCGTAGTTCCTTAAGATGAACTTTGCACAGAATTATAACTGATACCATGCTGAAAGGTAATTCAAACGTGCTGGGAAAAAGAACAGAATGACAGGCAGTAACCTTTAGCACTGTAAAATGTCCCTGGTGGTTTGTATTTAGTGCTTCTTCAAAATGCAAGAAGCCATCTTACCACTCAGTGCCATGGCAGAAGTGAATTAATTTTTTTGCAAGTGGGGCTGTGTAATTTGGGTCTGCAGAGCCAGGCTTGGTACATCTGGCTATCAGAAATGTGCCATGGAGCTTACAGCCCAGGAGAATTTTCTGCCTCTGGGACATAGAAACCAGGAGCATAAATTCACTACCCCCCCGCCCCCCCCCACCCCCCTCTTTGCCTGTCTGTAATTTTCAAATTAACAGAAGGTCTTCAAAAGCTCTGGCTGGGGATACACCTTGCTCCCTATTTTTTTTTTTTTTTTAAGGAAACCTGGAGCCAAACCTTCTTCTTTTTGTCTTCTGTGTGGGCTGCACTGGGAGAAGATGCTTCTGCATCCCTGAAATGTGAGGGTGGGGGAGGAGAGCCCCGAGCTTCAGCGGGCAGCAGCCACAACCATGTGTCATAAACATCCCCCCGGCGAGATGTCGGTCCCTTTTCTGTACTCACTGCGGCTGAGGGGCTGCGAAGGCATCAGGATTATGCTGAGGAGGCTCCAGTCCCGGCTACGGGAAGGGGGAGAGGGGAAAGGCAGGCAAAAAGGAGGAAAAAAAAAAGAAAGAAAAAAGAAAAAAAAAGAAAGAAGAAGGCGCAGAGCAAGTTGCGAGGGAAATGCGGCGGCAGAGGCGCCCAGGGAAGGTGGCGGGGGTGGCCAGAGCAGCCGCGGAGCCGCGGCCGGGCGCGGAGCGCTGCGCGGGCCGGTGGCCGCCCCGGGGCCCTTCCCGGCGGGGATCGGGGCGAAGCGGCTGCAGAGCCCGCGGAGGAAACTAAATAAATAAAATCAGACTGTTAGTTAAGGCGCGTAAATTTAAAAATATTTGGACAGGAAGAGCAAGGGGAGAGGAACCGTAGGAGACAAGCTAACGGTTTCGGAGCCGGCGGCTCCCCCCCCTCCGCCCGCCGGCCCCGCTCCCGGCCGCGTCCCCGGGGGCCGCCCGACCTGCCCCGCACCTCCGCCGGGCCCGACGACCCTCCCTCCTCCCCAGGGATCCCGGCAGAGCCCTCCGGGAGCACCGACATTTTGAATGCATGTGCGGTGGGGCAGGCTTGGCTGAGACTGGGCGAGAAATCTTTCTTTCTCTTCTCTCCTTCCTTCTCCCTTTCCCACCCTCAAGCCCCCCACCCCCCGCCATGTCCCGTAGAACAGTCCTCTCAAATAAATGCAGAAGTTTGGCTCCCATTGCCTTTTTTTTTTTTTTTCGAGGAAATTTCAGCACTTTAGTCAGTAGATAATAATGTTTGTCTGCTCTTGCCTGCCCAGGGAATTGCCAGGTACATTTGTTGACGAGACCCCCTTCTTTCCTTTGAAAGCTAAAAAGTGGGAGTTTTCTCCTGGTTTAACCTTTTATTCACGGGAACAATGCCATGGCATTTCCTAGGAAGCTAATTGCTCATCCCATCATGGAATAAATAATTTATTTCATTCCTCTCCTCACAGTGAAAACTGGAAAGAGTCTTTTCATGTACTTGAACGTGCGGGGATTTATGGAACTGGCGACCGAGCTGAATTCACCTTCAAACACCTCACAATTTATGCTCCCCCGTGGAAGTGCAGGGCCAGCTTTAGGTGCCTGCCTTAGCCGGGAACCTCTCCCCTCTCTCCCCTGGCATTCACAGACGGGCTCTTTCACCCTCTCTGCCACAGATTAAACTCTCTTCGGTCCCTGTAGGATCCCTTTAGGATCTGCCCTTTTTCCAGAGGAATTCAACAGCCCCCGCCGTTGTTCCGAGGATGATTTAGACACAAAGGTCAAGTGTAACAGCTTTGCTCATCCGTGTAACTGAAATAGGGGAGAGGGCTCTTTCCCCACAGCTGGATTCTCACGTAGCCTGGTCACTGTGAATCCTGGTAGAGCTGCATTTTTTACTCTATTTCTTCTCATTTTTCTGTACTTGCTGAGTTTGTATTTATATATCTCATCTCGATGCTGTATTGTTTACTGCCTGTTCCTGGGCTGCTCCAGGGGTGATCTCTGCTCCTCCCTGGGAGACTTACTTTTCGGTTGGTTTGTCTTAGTAAAAGCTCTCCAAAAAACCCAACTTCGTTCCATCTCACAAGCTGCAGTTTTGCATCTTCGGGTCAGTGCTATTGGCGACATTTACACAAATAAGCAAATGTGTAAAACTGGACTTTTTGATGTTGCCAGGCTACTAAGGAAAAAAAACCCCAAAACCAGAAAATTTATTTATGCACCCACATCCGATGATAGCATCCTTTGTCGGTATAAAGATTTCCTATTAATGAGACTGGCTTTATATTATTTTCTCCTAGCCCAGTAAATGTAAAAACTGCTGCAGGAAAGCTGACCCCCAGCAGCTGGGCACGTTTCATCATCTGCAAACCCCGTAGGCGCAGGTAACCCACCAGTTGATTTATTTATTTGCTTTGTTGGGGTATTTTTTTCAGGGGCTTTTTGTAAGAATTGACTTTATGGGGCAACAGAGAGTAATTTTCTCTTTCAGTGTATCTAACTAGGAATTTCAATCTATCATATTGTTTCCGATAAATGGAGTGGCTGACAGAGAAAATGCCATAGTAAAAGCAAATAAAACCTTTAAACCAGACTCACTATTGCCCGTGACTCACCCGCTGACACTATGGGCATGACCGTGGTGTTTGTCACACGTCCTGGCTTTAAACGTGAACTTCTGGCATGCAATAAAAACCGCTATTTCTGATTTAGGCGGGGCACTTTAACGCTAAAGCAGTTGTTTTCTTAAGCCACTACTTAAACCTCGCTTTACTGTAAATTAAATGCTGATGGAGTTCAAAACGGGTCTGCGATGAGGCTTTTTAGTGGCACAGATAAGAAAACTAAGTGCGAAAGACGAACATTACCTCTTGATGTTCACCTCTGCTGTAGCAGCGAACGGGAGAAATCCTGGTGGTAGCGCGAATTTCTGCTTTATAAGAGGAATGCAGAGCACTGGTTGTGAAGGGGAAAGCCTGGAGTGTCCTCCGGGTCATGAGGACAGGGAAACGGGGAGCAACAGAGAGCGAGTTTGGGTCACTTCACCTCGGGGACCTGTGGATAACGTTGTATGGTTTTAATACTTCACATAGTTTCAGAGCCCTTTGTAACCCGAGTATTTTGGGGGTTATTTCCTCAATCGTGCATCGCATGTGCTGTGCTGCTTGGATTACTGATCTCTAGATCACTCGGTAACATGAAAATGATAACAAAAGAGCACAATACTTCATATTTCACAGAGGTTTTTAATCAGAAAACACAGCAATGTGACAGAGAGTATAGTAAACGTGACAGACAGTTTCAGCAAATTGCTTTTTACTTGAAAACGGTAGTCATTGATTTTGTGGGGCTAAAAAAATATTATTTTGAGGGATTAAAATCTAAATTAATGTACACTCCCTCCTCCTTTAAGTGCTATTTTAGGTATTATTAATTTTGCATTGATTTAAAACCACCTATTTTGTACAATTAAAATTTACACTGTGCAAAATAAAGCACTTTAAACTGCCCATCTGTCCACCAGCTAGATCCTGTCCAGTGTTAAAAGTTTCATACTAAACTCTTTCCAATAGTGCTGAGTGTCATTGGCTCCTGTAGTAGCTGGAGAGGTAAATGAGTTTGTGCCCGATGAGTGCTCTCAGCTGCACTTGAATGGAAATTTTTCAAGGGTTAAATTGTGGTTTAGGTGTAAGCAATAACAAAACCTCCTGAATATCAAAAGTGCTGCTTCCTAAATGTCACTGTATTTAGATACTCCCGGTTTGTGAAATGCATCTATCATTAAAATAGTTTATTTCCAGGCAAAACAGAATAGTTGGTGGAAAGGAAATATTTCATAAAGAGCATCTAAACTGCACTCAGCTTATGAAGGGACCAGAAAACTTGTATTGCAGTCTTCGTGTCCTCTTGCCTCTGACAATAGTTCTCTGCTGCTTGTTTTGAAACTAGAGAGAAAAAAAGGTCTTGTTCAGTGCACAGTAAACACGAACTACTAAACTGAGCTGTTTAAAACCTCTAGCAATCAAAGCAACACCATTTATACTCTTTCTGGTAACTAAATTCAAAACCAGCTTGGTGAAAGTTTAAATACACAAAGGGTAAAAGTGTCATCTACATTTAGAAAGTAAGTGACCTACTTCTATTCTACAAGCTCTTGTTAGTGTCAAAATGCAGCTATGTCCCAAAGCCTCTAAGCGCCATCCTCTGTCCTCAGGCCAAGCAGCCTTTGACTTCAAGCTCTGCCTGAGCAGGGGGTTGCGAGTTACCCCTTAAAAGGCTGGTTTGATCCGAAACAAGGCTTCAGACTCTTAAACCCGACTGAAGGGGAGGAAGGTGTCTGGAGGTGGGGGGGGGGGAAGGCGTTGAGAGGTGGGAGAAATCACAGTAAGAGATTTCTTTTACTTAAAAAGTCCAGCAACATCAAGCATGTGAATATGTAGCTCTTGTATTAATGACTTAACAGGAACGACCTAAAATATATTGTAAAACTTGATACTGGAGAAGTGAGTATGAGCGACCAATATATACAGGGCTGTCTGTGAGTACTCTGTAAATGGCAGCTGTGAGAACTGCTGGGAGTGTGGATTGAACACATTTCCATTATCTAAAATCCCACCTCTAGAATGTCTTGAGAATTATACTATCAATAAAAAAAAAATAGAAGTAAGGATACAACATCTGTTATTAAAAAGAAAAAAAACCCAAACGAAGGCTGAAAGCCTCAATGTCCAGAGAGCCCGTCCGAGCTGGATTTAATCCATGGCTCCAGGGAAGGAGCTGCTGTCCTCCAAGAGCTTCACCACCTCGGCTCTCTTGTAGAGCTTGGCCAGGTCGTAGGCGGTGGCCCCCCGCTTGTTCTGGTGGCCCACTTTGCACTCGGTGCGGGCCAGCAGCAGCTGCACCACCCGCACATGCCCCTCCTGGGCCGCCCAGTGCAAGGGCAGGTTGCCCTGCTCGTCCTCGATGTTCACGTCGGCCTCGAACTCCAGCAGAGTCTGCAAAGTGTCCAGAAACCCCTCTCTGGCTACATCATGAATTACAGCGAAGCCGGTACTGTCTTTCAGGTTGGGGTTGGCACCGCTCATCAGCAGCCTCCTGGCAATCTCGGGGTTCCCCAGTTTCATGACCTGCCAGGGAGAGAGGAGAGTTGAGTGGGGCGGGGGGCGCGGGGGGGGCTTCAGCACCGCCTTTAGAGCATCAGTTCTTCTCCCTGGCTTTTGTCACGGCTCCCTCATTTAAGAGACAGAAGAGCCTCACTATAAAACAAGGGATACACTAGAACATCTATATTATTATCATTATTCTAATAATCATTATTATTTTATTTAAATGTATTTTTTTTTAGTAAGCTCGGTGGAACTGGGGAAGATGTGATCACTTTGGTGGTGCTTTCTGTCTCAGAGAGATTAATGTCTGAAAGAGGTGGTGTGGAATAGGGATATAAAAACTCGTCTTTATTTTTTAATTTTATTTTTAAAACCACCACCAAAATCGTGGGCTATCTCCGTTTCTTAACATACCAAAATTAAGTATGATTTGGTTTTATTTGCCTAAGTATTGAGACACTTTTGCATTACTGTTTAGTCTCGTTAAACACCAAATACAGGGGCTCTGAGGAACAGATATTTTACCTCAGCAGCAGCAAATGTAGAATGTGTTTTTATAAGCTTTCAGGTGTTTACATTGTCTGTGCATTATCATAAAACAAATATTTGGACTGTACCATAGCTCTGTCTGCTAAGAAAAATGAATGCTAGAAGAAATTTTTCTCCCCAATATTTGTGGTTTGTTATGTCACCCAAAAAGGAGAAGTTAAAAGGAATGTTTCAAAGTTCCAGAAGTTTTCTTCTAAAATCAATATGTTATTTGCTATTTTCATAATTCCACTGTAAATAAACTGTGAGTATATTAAGTTGTTAAAAATATCACTTAAAAAAACCCACACCAACAATAATTGGATTTTCTGCCTATTTCTATCAAAGAAAAAAAAAAAACCCAACAAAACCCCACTAATTTGAATTTTCTGGATTGCATAATTAAACAATCATAATTAGAATACAAATATATCTTGTTTGAGACTTAACAGCTTATTCCAGTTTCCCCTAAATTCCTCGGTTTCTGTTTGCTCGAACACTTTCAAAAAATGAACATGGTAATGTCTAATTTCCAGCCTATAGGCAATATTTTCCTGTCCTTGCAATTAGTCTCATTGTAAGTATCAAATTCGAAAAAAAAACCCCACCCAAGCCAACAAAAAAATCCCCAACAAGCCAACAAAAACTGCAAAGAAAACCTTTTTTTTTTTTTTTTATGTATCCTTAGAAATGTTCACATCTTGATTTGAAAGTACTGGTAAAAAAAATATATATTATCTGCATAAACGAGCATTTTAGTGCATTAGATGTAGCACAATGTACAATTTCTACAAGGGATTTGCTGAAAAACTCTCCTGGTGAAAAATATACATTAGGCTTTTTAAGAAAAACAACCTGTAATAATATAATTACTGCAGCGTTTGGACTGTAAAGCAACCCAGGATATTATATCTACAGACAAGAGCAAAAGTGCAGATAAGAGAGGCTGGGATTCAGGGAAAAAGATTCCCCTGTGCCCCAAGGCTTCCAGCTCCGCATGTGCCATTTCTTTCACTTCTGAGGAGAGATGGGAGCGATAGAAAAGAAAACAAGAGCATTGTGATCTCTGTTTCTTCAGTAAAATCTGGACATTTTGATCTCTTGTTGAGAGCCCAGGCTGTATTATTTGTGAATTCAAACCAGGTATGTGGTGTAAGTGGGAGTTTTCTGTGTTCAGGCTCAGGGATCTCAAGGCTTCAGTTAAAGATGTGGGGGGGAGAAAAATCACATTAAAGGTGATGCTGTTGGGACGTGGGTAGAACTGTACAGCAAATGCCCTTTATTTTGCGAGCTTTCACTTGTGGGGAGGGAGGCAAAGCAGGAGAAAGAATTAATTGAATAAGTCTGGCGAGGAGCATAAAGGCAGGACATATATTTGAGGCCTGCATAGGTATACTTAATCAGAAATTAAAAGTACAGAGCAAGGCAAGCTGAGCAATTGTTTAATTAAACATAAACGCAGAAGGAAAAAAAAAATCTAAATTAATTGGAATTAACACAGGAGCACTCTCTCCGTTTTAATTGAGAGGGAGATTATGGAGAGATTATCTCGGTTGTGGAGAGTGCACTCACAGAGCTCTTTCGATCATGGTCACGCACCCACAGCACATTTCAGGATGAGACATATTGAAAATAAGTCTACAGATTCTCCTGTTTTGATTTTTGTTGTGGTTCATTAACTCAGTTGTGATTAGGCAGCGATAAGAAGCATTGTTAGGACACGGGTGCGTGTTGAATGCAGCTGGATGCTCTGTCATTGTGTAAAATATGCCCCAGTTCGGGATCCGGACAGTTAGCTGCTTTTAGGAGGAAAAAAAAAAACCATCCCGAAGCATTAGTGTAGGACAAATCGGTTTTCAGACCTCGTCCCGAGGATAAACCAGCTGGTTAAATGTTTCCCGCCTTCTTAAAGAAGTTAGTTTGTGTAAGTTTTTAATTTTAATCCTTTCACTCTCTGAAAAGCTGCTGCAAGTGCCTGCCCTGCCCTGCGATGCCCTATTTAGGTGCTAACAGGACAGAGTGGAGCTCACAGATCTCCAGCCCGAGAGAAATTGTCAAAAAAAAAGAGTAATTCCTGCTTTTTTAGCAAGAGGTGCTTATTTTCCAGCCCTAGCATTTTGATGTTAAGCCAAAAAAAGCTGTAAATGTCTCGAGCACACTCGCAAGCTCTATGCTGATTAAAAATCCAATTTCAGAAATGATTATCATGGTTTCAGGGGAGGGGGGAGAGAAGTTAACAAACGATTTTTCTAATGTGTGAAATTAAAAAGACCTCTAGCTCCCCTTCCACATTTCATTACTTATACCTTAAATACAAATAACCTCACTTCCCCCCCCCATCCGGATTTATAAATCCCTTCTTTAACTGTTGGTAGGTATTCTAGCCTTTTTCATCATTATCTGATATTATTAAAAGCAAAATCTTTCATCAGCTCCAATATTTAGCAGTTGGACGAGTTCCAAATCCTGCCTGCAACAACCACACACTTAAAAAATTAGGACATAGCACCCTATACGATCAGAAAGGAAATAGCTGGAAGCAGTGCCCTGCCAATCGATCTAAACAAACAAATTTTAAAGCCTTAATTATGAATGAAAAAAAAAAAAGCCCAACAAGTGATTCGGCTGGCACCCTAACTCGCAGGGCTAACTCTTAGTGCACATCGAAGCTCCTCGGTCCTGAGCAGCACGCTTCCCAATCAGAAAGGTCATCCTCACAAACAACGTATAAAGGAAAAGTATCATCTACAGCAGATCCAGAACCGAGAAGAGTCACGCTGGAAAAGCTTATTGCAGGGGAAAGGAAGAAAAAAAGAAAGAGAAAGAGAAAAACAAGGAGGAAAAAAAGAGATAAATCCTAAGCTTCAGAGAACAGCACATTTGTGTTTACAGACCTGCTCTGAAATCCTGCTCACCTAAGCTGATTTCTTTTCATCTCAGCTCTTTCACTCCTTGCCTTCTCCCCACGAAGTTACAAAATATTAGCAAACTCGTAGCCCGTTTGACATTGAGGGTGATCCCCGATTGAAATAATGGTTTTGACCACTTTTATTTCAAGTACGTCATTTTAGGGAGTTGGAGCCACTAAAGTTATAAAATATGGCATCCAACGAGTTTGAAAAACCACTCGAATTTCATCCACCAGCCTGTTTAAAACGTTGTCTTTTTTGGAAACCCGGGTCACGTAGGTACCAGTGATGAAATATTTTCTCCCTCTCTGGATACCAACCTGCAGCGCAGTCCTCCCAAATCCATTTTGTGCATTGACGTTTACATTCTTTTGCAACAAATTAGTAAGTTGCACTAGGTCCCCCTTGGCAGCCGCGGACGCCAGCTCGTTCCCAGAAGGCTCGGCCATTCTTTAGGGTGACTGACGATCGGAAAAAAGATGAGATTTTTTTTATTTTTTTTTTTAACCAGGCATGGCATCGGAGACTGACAGAAGGATTGGGATGGTTAATCTTCTGGAGTAGACCTTGTAGTAAATACTCGTAAAAAACCTCCTTGCCAAGAGCCCGCCCCTAACTCACACGTGATTATTCAGCAAAACTGCAGCTCCACTTGAAAGAAGATTTCTTTGCTTCCACATATAGAGTAACTCCTATTAAAGACTTTGGCCATTTTCAGGGGGGAATAGATTAATAGCTATGCAATATATTATATATGTTATAGGTAACATATATACACGTACACCGGAGACTCACTCAGACCTGAGATCTTGGAAGAAGACAACCCACCCTGTTCACAGTCGTGATCTGAGACTTTAGCAGCAACAGCTCCGAGGAAAAGTCTTCCGTAGCAGTGTGAATCCAAAGTCCCGCTCGGGATGCCCCCTTGCATCCCACACCGTCTCCTCTAGTCCGGGCCGAGCGGGGCCGAGAAGGACGAACCGCGCCCGCGGAGGGCAGGGCGCGGCGGCAGCGGCTGCCCGGCCGCCGAACTCTCTCCCTCGGCGCTCTGGCTCCCTGCAGCAGCTTCACTCCCGCGGCCCCGCGCAGCCTCCGCGCAGCGGGCGGGCGCGATTCCGGCCGGCGGCCGCCCCCGGCGGCGGCGGCTCCGGAGCATCCAGGAGAGCGATGGGTCCGCGGGCCTGGCGGTAGCGGTGGCGACGGGGTGGAGACGGTTGGCGGGGTGGACGCGGACAGCCGCGTACTGCCGCCCGCTCTCACAGCGCGGAGGAGCCGCGGAGCGGGGCCGTCTTCTCCCGCCCGCCGGGGCTCCGCCGCCCGCACTCCCCGGCGACAGCCGCGCCTTTGGTCCCGGCCGGGGAGCGGGGGGTGAGCCGCGGGCGGCGGCAGAGGCTGCGCTGGTGCCCCGCCGCTTCTCCGGGCCGTCGGTGCTCGGCTGCCTCCCGGCGCGCAGTGACAGCCGCCGCTCGCCGCCTCTCTCAACTTCACGAAATGAAGCTGCACTTGCCGGTCCGCGGTCGCTGCCTCCGCTCGCGACTTTGCGCTCCCCCTTTTTAAGCACAAACAATCGCTACTTCTGTTTCCTACGGACACGAAGCCGGTTTCTCTCTCCCCCCGCAACCAACCCCCCCTCTTTTTTTTTTTTTTTTTTTAACCTCATCAGCTTTTTTTGAAAAGAAAAAAAATTTGAGCGCTTTTTGAGTTGAAACACCCGCCCACATTTTAACGGCAGAGATTTAAGGAGGCGCGGCGGAGTTGCAGCACGGCCGGGCAGGAAGGCCTGTAGCGGCGCCCGCCCGCCCCTCGCCCGGCCCCGACTCCGGCCCCGATTCCGGCCCGCGGGCCCCGGCCCCGGCCCCGGCTCCGGCTCCGGCTCCGGCCCCGGCCCCGGCCCCGCAGCGCGGCGCCTTGTGCCGTTCCCTTTGCCTTGCAGCCCGGGCACGGCGCTGCCCCGCCACAGCCATAACAGGGTGCTTTTAGGAGGAGCGCTGCTGAGGCCTAGGGAGGGAGAAAAGAAAGGAAAAGGGGGAAAAAATGAAAGGAAAAGGAGGTTTTAGCACCGGGAGGCGCCGCGGGAGAATAGGGTGAGCTCGGTGGGTGGAAGGGCGGCCTCCCGCCGCGGCTCTGCCCCGCGCTTCCCCACGGCGGTCCCCACCTGCCCGCGGGGGGAGCGGTCACGAACCCGGACACGGACACGGACCCGTCTCCGGTCCCCGGCCCAGCCCCGCCGACCTCGCTCTGCACCCTGAGGGGCAGCGGCTCCGGGGCCGGGGTCCACCCCGGCAGCGACGCGGGCTCATCTCCCTAAGGACAAGGTCAAGGATGAAGGGTCAATGTCAAGTTGTCTTAACGGTGGAAGGCGACCGTCCACGGCAGCATTCCTCGCTTTCCTCATTTCTGGTGTCCTTGATTGATTTGAAAGTGCCATTTTGAGGGGGGAAACTCATCCAGCCACCGTCCAGAAGACGCGAAGGCTTCGCTTTTCCTTCAAAGGGCGCAGAAGTGCCGGTGGCACGGTACGGAGATTTCATTGCTTGTCAGCATTTAATGTCTTAAAACCGTTTTAATGGCCGGATTGCTTTAACTTTCAGGGACCCTCGGAATGCCGAATTCCGCCCGAGCGAACCCTCCGAGAGGTAAGATGCGATGTCATGGCTCCCTGATAAGCACACGTAACCGCCCGGTGGCAGAGGCAATCTGCTCTTTTCGCCGTGGACGCTACGGGAAAGTGAATTTGAATGTAAACACGCGTGAGGCGGCTCGGGGAGGTGCGTTGGTGAGGGAACCTGTCTGGCAACGACACCAGTTCTCCTGCACTGCCCTGCGGGAGGACCTGCCGCTGGCAGCCGCACAGGGTCAGGAGGCGAACGGGGCCTGACTCAAAGCGGGTCCTACAGAGGATGGACCTGCAGCTGGGGGAAGTCGGTGTGACTCCTGCATCTGGCTCTCCTTTCAACTCGGGTTGCTTCTGGTTTCGAAATTGCATTTTCCTCTTCTGACTCCTCCAGCCGCACTTGTCACCTTTGTGTTTTGACGAACAAGTAACTGCCTACAGGCGCAGCAGGGAGAGCAGTGAAGCTCAACTGACCCCCGCTCACACTAAGGGGGAGAAAAAGCACATATTTTTTAAGGGCCTCATTAAGATAATTCTCTATCAGAAGGAACAGCTTTGTAAACAAAAAAAAAAAAGAATTGTAACTTCCCTCAAACTTGAAACTCTAGAAATATGTGTATAAATAGCATCCATGCATTTGGACAGAGCTGCTTTTCTGCATAAGGAAGGAATTTCCATGCAAAGTTTCAAAGATTCACGTCTTATAAATTACTTATTTTGCGACTAATCAGTGCCTAAAATCCACACTCACTGGTGGTGCTCTCTGTGGCTAACTTACTGCAGAATTACGCCTGCGATTTTTACAAGTCTCTCATTATTTTATCTTTGTTTTGCAGTTCAGAATAAACCCCCCATCTTCTGTTAACCATCACAAACCCAGTGCAGTAAAGTGGGGTGCAGGCCTCCTGTGAGTAAAGCCGCTGGGCCAGAAAGTGCTGTCAAAGCTCCTGCACCGAGATGCTCTGCCAGAAATCTTTGCAGAAAAGCAGGTCATTACTCTTTATCATTTTTTTCTCTCAATCATGAGAAAAAGATACCCCTCCTAAACCAGAAGGGGTTGCCCCAGTCCGCTCCAAAATTAGCAGAAGGAACACCTTCTGGAGGGAGATGTGATCGCCAGGCACGGCAAGGAGTAAAGTGAGTGAACCTCCGGCTCTATAATTATTTTGACACTGTTGAAGGGAAAAAAACCCAAAGAAACAAAAACCATCCACCTCGAGTGGCTCAGAGAGGTTGTGAGAAGGAGAAGAGAAACTTTCGCTGTGACTGGAACGTGAACTTCCTGCGATCTGGGGCACGTGCAGCTTTTCTTTCACCTTTTCTTCACGTTCTGGATCAAATCCTTCCTGTTTTGATCTAATGCAGATATCATTAATTAAAATATGACTGTAATTGACGCGAACGCCGTGTAACTAATCTTGACAACATACCTATAGCTTCAGTTCGTGCCAGGAATGAATTGGCTTTCATCCAATCGCTAAAACTCGCTTTTCAGCCTTTATTATAGTTACTCTCTAGTAATGTGTGGGTGGATTTGTTTGTAATTTAGCATAGGCTGGCCCTGGCACTGCACCTCATACCTCCAACAGAACTGTCTGCAACACCAAGCCGGAAAAAAAAAAAAAGGTGTGAGGGCAATTACTTTATCATCCCTCCAGCCAGCGCTGGGGAGCTCGAATTGTTAAGCTCACGTCAGCGGGTAATAAAACTCACTCCGCAAACCCTGCAACATAAACTAGGGCAAGAACACGGTAAAATATAAACCCAACGTCTCTGACGCTCTGGTTTTGCATCCTAAGAGGCGTTCCAGAGCGGCCTCAACCCGCCTAGAGACTCTGAAACGCCAGACCCCCGCCCCTGGCGTCCCGCAGCCCGCGCTCCCCAGCAGCGACCGCAAACAGCCTTTCCACAGTTCCCAGGAGCAGTTTTCTTGGGAACACGGACTCTCCCCAAGGTACAGTGGAATTTTTCCCATGCCGCTACTCGCACGCAGCGTCTGTTCGCTGTCTCTCGCCACCGACAGACCCCGCAGGCTGGGCCGTCCCCGCAGCTCTCCCCGGTGCCAGCCGAGCTCGCAGGCTCTGCAAAACTCGCGTAAAACCCTCACGGACGGAAGAGAAAAACAATAAAGATCGGTGTTTTCTAAAAACATCAAAATAATTCGATGCACTGGTATCATGGTGTAGCTGTGTTAGCTACCAGGAAGGGTGCTCCCTTTATGTGTCCTTAGATAGCTGCGACACAGAGTGAAACGTGTTGGACTCATTAGCACAGCGGTGTCCGAACGCGTTTGTGTTTAACATCAGTGCCAAGGAGGTGGGTCAACAGCATCAGCTTGTAGGAGGCAGATTTAAAAAAAAACATAAATTACAGTTACATTTACATTATTGAAAAAAAAAAAGTCCTTATTTATTTGTGGTACATAAAACAATTGTATCTTACAGTGCTGGAGTGAGGGCCGCTGTACAGATCCCGCTCTGTTGGCTGAGAACCATGTTAGAAATGCTTTTCATCCCGTTGAGGGCAGGACGAAGATGGGGAAAATCACCGTTTTGCCGACCCCCGGCCCGATCGGTGCGTGGTCCCCGCTCCGGGGAGGTTCGGGTCACTCAGCGAGCACAACGCTGTCAGAGCAGCCGCGAACCGCGCAGGGGACCGAGTCACCCCCTTCGCCGATGCCCGCCCGCTCTTCTGTCACGGAGGCTCCCGCACCGGGAAGCGGAGCCGCCCTCCGGTCGCCGGCTGCGGCGGCCCCCGTTCACCCCCACCCGTCCCCGGAGAGCAGGCCCGACCCGGGCTCACTGCAGCCAGAGCCCCGTCGCGTCCTTAGGCCGCAGCCGGCGGCGGAGTCCAGCCGGGCCACCCCGCCCCACCGCCGGGCCCACGGTGCCGCCACCTGCCGCCAACCGCGGTGTGTGTGCGTGAGGGTGCGTGTGTGTGTGTGTGTCTGTCAGTCAGCCCCCGGGGTAGCGCTGCCCGCGGCCGAGCCCAGCCGGGGCCCGGAGCTGTCCCGTCTGCCTACAGGAGCCGCTCTCCCGCTCTGCGGCGGGGCCGGGCCCGCAGCCGCTGCCCCCCGGGAGGCCGATGCGGTTCGTCCCCTCAGGAAAGGCCTTGATGCGGGCCGCGGACTCCCTCAGCCTCTCACGCGGACCAGACCGGCCGCCCATGGCCCTGGGACGCGGCGCCGAAACCTTCCGCCAGGCAGCGGAGCGGGCCGGGCTCGGTTCGGCGGGGCCGCTGCGGGGGCCCCGGTCACGGCGGGTGCGGAGAAGAAGTGGCTCCGCCCCCTCCCACGGCTTTGCGAGCGCTTGACAGGAGGGTGGTCACGTGCCGGCCGCAAAGCGCCTCTTTGCGACCTCAATGACAGGCAAAATGTGCGACAGGCGCTGTGGAGGCAGGGCGGGAGCAGCGCTGCCTCCTCCTCCTCTTCCTCGGGCCAGCCGCTGAGGCAGCGCTGCCCGCTCCCGGCCCGCTCCCAGCCCCCCGCCCGCCTCTCGCTTCTCTACTCCCGCCGCCGCCGCCGCCGCGGAGCTGCCGGGTGGGGCGGCCCGGAGTGAGCCGCGGCTGCCCGAGAGGAACCCGGCGCCTCGATGAGCTCGTAGCTCCCACCCTGCCCCGTCCTCGCCGGCAGCAGCTCCAGGTGCGCGGGTCAGAGCAGAGCCGGGGCCGCAGCCGGCTGCAATGGCGTCCAACATGGACCGAGAAATGATACTGGCTGATTTCCAGGTAAATTTCAAGCCGCCGCCGCCACAACAACCGTGGCCTCTCGCTGCTTTTCTCTTTCTTTCTCCTCGTTGCTGTGCCGCTTGTTCTTTGTGGGAAGGTCCAGGGTGGTGGGTGCGAAGCCCACCCTCCAGAGCCTCCGCTCTTTCTTTCTTTCTTCCATTTTTTTACTTTTATTTCTTGCTATCAGAAGCGGGGAACGTGTGCCCTCCGCTCTCAAGGTGCGAGAACAAAATGTCTTCTTTAACTTAGAGAGTTTTGGGATTTACTGTTTAAAAAAAAATAAAAAAAAATAAAAAAGGAAAAAAGCTTTTTTGCCCACTTTGCATGTTTCAACCCTCTACAACCACCCAGGGCCTGGGACAGCTGTGAGCCAGCTCTCTTGGAAGAGGTAAATGCCAGGGAGGATACAAACCCCATGGTGTGTCACGGTGTTTGTAATGAATCACTCAGTGGTGCTGCGGATTAGTGCTGAACAGAGGTGTTTCCATTATAGCATCAGCACTAAGTTCAGGGTTGCCTCAGCCTCTGACTGTTGTAATGATGGCAAAACTCTTCCCACCCCATTCCAAACAGCAATGTGTTTGTGTAGAAAGGATGAATATGCCCTTAAAAGTTGTTTGTTACCTTCCCTCCTCCCTAAATAACAATGGTAATTTAATTTCAAACTCTTCTTATTCACAGGATAAATTCTTGAAATGAAAGTGGTGTGTTCAGGAGCCTGGTGTATCTGTTCAGTATGTGGATTTTAGTATTGTTTGGGTTTATGTTGTTTTCCTAAGAACAAGTAAACAAACAAGTGGAAGGTACCTGTGTTTGAAATAGTGGGGACAGCCAAAAGCAGCTTGCAGTGCAATCAGGTTATATTTGAATATAACTTCAATATTTGTTTTTCAATTGATTTTTATTTTTTTCAAGCTTTCCCCATTGCAGTGTTTTTTTTTTTTTAAATGGAGAGAGGCTCCTGGATATTCTTGTCTTGAGCTGTAAAACTGCTGTCTGTGTGTTCAACTCCTTAAAAGTGTGTTTAGCAGGAAAACTGTTTAAGTTTGAAAAAAAAGCAGCCCTTTCATTCAGCTTGTGTGGATACTTACCAAGAGCAGGTAGTGTGACTGTTGTGTCCCTTATGTAATTCCCCTTCTGCAAAAAGGGTCTGAGTGCTCCCTGACATAACAGGTGGAGCTCCCAGCTGAGAACAGGGAGGTGTTTTCCCTTCTGCACCCAAGTACCTTAGACACACATTTACTCTAATGCTAAACAAATGTTTCTGTAACGATCCTTCCCTTTGTTGTGCTTGGAGATGCTCCTGTGTGTGTCAGGAGTGATGTCTCATTTCCAAGGCTGGCTTTCACAGAGGAAACTGGGACCCCAGTTACAGAATCACAGAATGTTAGGGGTTGGAAGGGACCTCAAAGATTTCTGCACTCATACTGGTTGAGATACTCAGATTATTCACTGACACAGGTTGACATTCGGGAATCCCAGATGCTGATTAAGTTTGTTGCTGCTGAATGTAAGACTTTAATTATTTTTACTGTCTGTAACACTTTGCAAGTTTTTAGTGTCACTGCTATTTTGCAGTTCCACAGTATTTTTGTGCTTGGCTTTTGAAAGAAGTTAATAAAGATGTTAATAAAGATCAACTGCCCTGTTTGGTACTGTGAAGGAGGAGTAAATATTATTACAAACTTGTAGATGGGTGGTGGAGTCTCAGAAACAAGTTGTAGATCAAGGGTGACATAATGTGTCAACCCAGGAAATTTATGATTATGTTAAATTTATGGTTATGTTATGTTTATTATTAAATAAACAATGTTTATTTAAAAGGAAACTAAACCTTTTCCCCTCATATTTCAGCAGACAACTTCAGTTTTTCTGTTTCATCCTCTTGTGTTGTGTTTGTTTTTAATAAATAATATCAAAAGATGCTAAGAGCTTCTACCTGATTCTAGAACACTGAACTCTGAATTGTCATGCTAGTGAAACTTTAGATTAGTAAAGGATAATGTCAACTATTACATCTTTAGACTGTTACAAAATGGTAAAGGATTTGGGGTGTTTTAAATACTTGGCAGAATTTGCAACTCATTCACTAAGAATTGAAAATGGAAAATGAAACACCAAATAAATTCTCCATGATTTTGCCTTCTATATTTTCTATACCTTTTAATTAATATGTTTCTCAGAGTTCTGCTGCCATCTTCTATATTTGCAAGAGGTAACTTGTGCACACTGGAAATCTTAAAAGCAATTCTTTGTATTTGATTAATCTCTGGTGAACTATTTGTGAGGGAAACTTCATCACTATTTCACCTTCACCTTTCCCAAGTTACATTTCAGAGGGATAGAGCAGTGGTCTTTGAGCTTTTAAAACTGGAAAGGATTTTCCTTCCCCATCAAAAGGATTTCAGAGGAGTTGTAATTATCCTGATGTTTGATGCTTTGGTGAAGATTCTCTGGACTGACCTGGTACATTTCAAAGCCATTAGGGATCCCACCACTGATTTCCACTGGAGCAGGGTCTTGTATTGCATTGGGTTTTTTTCCTTTAGGTCTGGTTGTTGTAAGAGGTTCCCTCTGCATTCTAAGGTACTAAAGATAAATACTTTTTAGAAGTATTTTCTGTCTTATACATATGTATACATACAAACACTGAATACCTTTAGAAAATATTTTAGTTATAGAGTAGAACTCTAAGTGATCTACCAAAATATTTATTTCTTAATGTCTAAAAAAAAAAATTAAGCCTGTTCTGTGTGGTTTATAATAATTTCCTTTCCCCTCCTCTTTTAATGAGGTTACTGTATTCTACCCAGGGAGTACAAAGTACTTATTCATGCATGTGGGCTGTATAAGCAACCTGTCTAACTTTTCCTTCTTAGGCCCTCACTTAGGAAAGATTATGCAGAAGCTTAGCTTTAGACATAAGGAGTCTGATTGTTTTCAGTGGAAGGAGCCAAAACAGTGGAGTTCAACCTGCAGAGGAGTTTGGGCTGCTTTACTGAATGCAGTTCAGAATTTCTCCACAAAGTGTCATTGGCATATAGGGAAAACTGCATGGGGAAAAAAACCCAACAACTTGTGTTTGCAACACAATGTCTTTAAAAAGGTATCTGTGTGTGGATTGGTAAAAGAGAGAGGCTGCAACTTTCCTCAGTTGCTGGGGGAAACAAGGACACAGATTCCCTACCAATTTTTGCTAACATCCTTGTTCTTTTTTGTGTTGTGTTTAATTTGCAAAATATTCCTCCATCTCCAGTGGGACACCCAGGTACTCTCATGTTACAAATATATTGATCTATGCAGTAAGGTCCACTTTTTGTTATAAAGAGAGCTTTATTTTATTGTTTTATTTTTTTTTAATTTAAAAGAACAAAGTTGCATAGAACTTGGTGAACTTGGCATACTTAAACTGCTCAGGAGTGGAAAAACAGTCTGAGCATTGGCAGGAGCATCAGGTGTCAACATTTTTGTGTGCTAGCACCTCTGCTTGTGTTTTTACAGCTTCTCAGGGTGAGGACTAAAATTAGCAAGAATATTTTTGTGTCATTTTAAGTTATGTCCACCTATAGGACTGCTTTACTGATGCTGTGTGATTGTCCTCACAATAATTCTAAATGTAGAGTGGGCCTAAGAATACTGTGGGAGTTGCCAGCTCCTGGGTGTCTATTACAAGAATATCTGGCACATGAAGCTTCAGAAGGAAATTTTTCATCAATTCACATTTTTTTTTCAATTGCCAAATAAATAAGTAGTTGGAGATTTAGTCTGGGTGAGGAGACTTCAGAGGGGAATGGCAAAACTCAAAAATCTTTGCTTTTATTGAGACAATAGGTATCTGATAGTCCTCCTCTTCTTCCTTCTTTGATCTATGTTAATTGTGAAATAAAGTGTTGAGAGGTTTTTGCATTTTTTTTTTTTTTTAACCTTAGTATTAGACTCCTTTGGTATGATTCACATGCATATGGATAAGTGTCTTTTGGGGTTTTTTTTGTCTTTTTTTTTTTTCCCAAACTTTGCCTTTATGTCAGTCTTTTCATTAAAAAGAATAAAAGAGGTTTTGGGTAGGAGGAGCAAGGGGGAATTGGGAAGGAAGAACCTCATTGCCATCTGTGACAGAAAGGTGAGGAAGCATGTTGGATAATCATATCTTAAGTTATAAAGTTGATCATGACTTTTTTTTTTAAGATTTAACTATAGTGCAAACTACTCCTTTCCTACTGGAATGGCTAAAATTAAAGAAATTGGATAATCTTTTTTCACTTGGAAATTAAGTGTTACTACATAACTGACAAGATATATTTGTATTTAAAGTGGTTGGGGTTTATTTTGTTTTGCTTAAGGAAAACATGTCTGCTGTAGCCCCATGCAGGTTATCTCTGCCATGCACACTTTTTACTGTCTAACTGCCTGTGTGCACAATTTCCATGTGGCTGAATTATTTTTTTTTTCTGGTGGTGCTGAGGGAGCTTCTTCTCTGTGTGTTGGCACCTGGGCACAGGTTCTGTGTCACTTCTAAGTGATTGCCAGGGTGAAAAAGTGATGGGTGAGAAAGGCAGGCAGCTGCAGGAGCAGCTTTGAGGCAGTGCCCTTGAGTCTTACCTCAGACTGTGGCTGATGCTGTTGAGTGGTGCAACTGTTTTCTGTAAGAAAACCCTGCACAAAGGGATTTTGAATCAATAGCAAAGTTGATATCCCTGCCATTGATTCCTGAAGGAAAAGGTGGTGCTTTGTCATTAGATGGACTAGAAAGGACTGCTCTTGATTTCGTTGCAGGCTGTCTGTGAAGTGTGTGGCAGTTCACTTGGAATGAGATCCTCAACAAGACAGGTGCTGACGAGGCTTCCAGTCAGAGTTTAAACCTTCAGAAATGTCCTTTAAATTATGTTTAAAGTTCTTGGAGGCATATGTTTTTTATTAGAAACTCCCCCTGTGCACCTGAAGACTTTATTTTATGTGTGTCCTGTTCTTTCTGAGCTGAAAACCTGTCTTGCTCATACCGAAGTGTTCTTTTGTGTGGCCTTTCCATAGGATATAGTGCAGGGGGCACTTCTGGAGCACACCAGCTGGGCTGAGGCTGTGGCTCTCTCCATGGCAGATGGAAGGAAATCTGGTACTCTGTAGTTTAGAAATCAGGACTGGAAATAGACAGGTTTGTTTCTCCATACACTCAAACTGGGTAGACCTTTAGGTTGAAGTGCACTCTGCTGGACTTGTAATAGGCAGGTGCCAAGATGCTCAGTGCTGCTTCATGGGACCTTTTTTGTGGCTATAGGTTACTGTATCCTTGGCTAAATTTTGAAGTAGTTAACAGGTTTTCAGTGGAAAAAAAAAAGACATCAGGATGATGTAGGATGTTAAAGCTCATACCAGTGAGGGCTCTTAAATTTACATTTTGATTAGAATTCCATTTAATACTTAACTGATTTTTATCATGTTATAATTTTATGCATTGTGCAGTTGGTGACAGCATTGGAACTGGTAGTTGGGCCTCTTGGTTTGCAACACAACTGCTTTTTTTTTTTAGCTGTAAATGGCCTTAGGATCTAGAGATGTGGTAAAAGCATCCTGTGTGATTTAATTTGGTTATTTTCATTATCATTGCTACCAAGACCATTGATTCTATTAATGTGTTCTTTGTGTGTTTCTGAAGAATTGAGAGTTTAATTTCTTTAGATACCTTTAGACTCTGCTGTAATCTCAAAGCTCATGTTTATCAGAACAAAGCTTGTTTGATTTCCTAGTTGCCTTTCTGGCCTTTAAACAGAAGGTGGAATGGATTTCAGAGTGACAAATAAGAAACTGGAGTAAGAGTGATGTTCATTCAGAAACACAGTAACTTGGATATTTCCACTGATAGCTGTTCATGGAAGAGCTGGCTAATTTCTCCTATAGAAGAACAGGTACTTAATTAGAAATACTATCTGACATGTGTAGAGAAGAAAGAGGATACCCTGATTTGTGTGCATTACAGCCCTGCTGTGAGAACCTAAATAATTTACCACTGGAGTACCAATTCATCTTTAGAAAGAGTTTTATGCTGTTCTTTTCATTCAGTTACCTTGGAAAGACTCTTCACCCCATAGTAATAATGTCATCATTTCCATCAGCCCATTCATATAGGTATTGGGGTTAGTAGGTCACTGAAGCAGATTGAGAGGTGGTAGCTGTAGGAGCCTTTCCAAATGCCATGACAACAAATACTAATTATATAAAAAAATTAATATTACTTATATGTGCTCCCAGAGGCTAGAATGTGCTTTAGTTGAAAGGTGAAAGTTATTTGGCACACTGAGAATCAAATGTGGCTAATATTTCTTGGTAAGCAAGGATCATTTACCGTAAACACAGTGAGCTCATAGTTTTTGTGTGGAAGGAGGTGTGGGAGAGCAGAGGATTTGAATGAGTTGCTACATGTCTTAAAGGGTCCTGAAAATCTCCCATCAAGAGTATGGCATTGGTGCTGGAAGATCTGAAAGGGTAGAATTTCTTTCTATTTGTCAGTTTGTATGTTCCAGTTACCATTGCAAGCCTTGTTTTCATGCATTTCCCTACTAGAAGCAAGAGTTAATAGCTTACTGAAGGAACTCTTTGATAGGACTTCTTATTTTCTAGTTGGTGGATAAGCTAGTGCAAGAGTGGGGCAACCATTAGATGAATCCTTTCTTTTGACTACTGTAATAGCTATGATAAAAACCCTGGGGAAGTACCTAACACTTTACTCCTCATCCTTTGAAAGGAAATGACCTGCTTAGTGGCTGAATTGATACATGTTAATTAAGCCCATTTTTTAGAGTTGACTAGATAATGTGCAATTGGAAAAACAAACTGCTCAGAGGAAACCAAAGCCCTCGTGTGTGCATTACACATTGTTTGGTCTAGCCAAGTAGTCATCTGCTGGTCCCCTATGTCTAACTGGTTGAGCAGGTCTTAGTTCTGCAGGAGTAGTTAAGCTTTCAAAAGATAATTCATTACAACTGAAGTTCATAAGAGAGGGTTTGAAACTAGAGTATGTTAGCCCTTGAGTAATTTTATATAGGTTTTGTATTTTACCTATTGCAGGAAACAATTTGTAAAGACCAGAACTCTGAAACTGAGTACCTTCTCTTATTCTATTTGTATATTTATTTTGGTTAAAGGTCAGGTTGTTTGTGTGAGCAAATATCAAAGGTGTTGTATCAGCTCAGATTGAAGACCCAGCTGGCCTAGTAATGGGTCTGTCCTCTGCAGTCCTGGCTGGTCCTTAGGAAAGAGCTGAAAGAAACAGAATTTCAATGGATTTGCATCATTCTAGTTTCTTAAAGAGCTTGACGATGGAGTTTGTTATTGGAAATTGGAGTAGTTGTGTGGTATCTGAGTTTGCTCTATAGAAGCTGTGTTCGCTTTCCCTCAGCATGTCACAGATATTCCTGTATGTGCTAATTCTGTTCTCTATCATTTATTGGTATTTCTGCTATTTCTTACTGTACAGAGGTGAAATTTATCTAAACTGTAGAAACCTTAACCCCTTTTGATTTGCACCTCATTAAAACGAATCAGAAAGCTAATGTGAGCACTCTGGGAATGTGAGGTTGATTTCACCTTTAATTAAGGGTGATTTAAAGAGCAGTCTGCTTTGAAAAAGTTGTTTAAGTTCCTTTAAAATTCTGGGGATCATCTGGAGCCAGTGGTTTGTTCTAGATGACTCTACTGACACTTTAGGATGATGCTCTATAAAGACCAGCTTTGTTATCAGATGGTCCCCAAGTTCCTCTGTAGTGGGTATGAGCACACAGAATTAATTCAGCTTCTCTGCTACACCCTTCCCTTTCAATCCTTCTTTATCTGCTTCCTTTGGTCCCTCTGACTTGCTGGCAGGATTTCTTGTCCTGATGCTTTTAAAAGCTTTTATCATTTTAGATACTTTAATATTTGTTTTTCAGCATTTGTTGGCCTGCATTGTGGTGTGACCTGTGCCTTGCTGGCATTTGAGTGTTCTTCTGTTCCCTATTTTGGATGCCATTTCCAGGTTTTGAAGCCCGTGTCTGTTCATGGTCCTATTCTTTACCAAAAAAAGACAGGTGTTTGTGGAATGTTGAGTAAAATGGTTTTTGTATGGATCAGTGCTTTGTGTGCCTATCTAGACAGTGGCTTTTGTGTATTCTTCAGTTATTTTTAAGGTTCTGCTGCTTTTGAGGCAATGAGAAGAAAGGAGGTGACTGCAAATACCCAGTAAGCAGAAGTGTTTCTCTGACCCTTGTGGTTCTTTCCTGATTTTCATCAGTTGTCCTTTTTATATGATAAAGATACTGTAAGAGCAATATGACTGAGTAGGAAATCTTGTGAGTTTTACCTTCACTGGGATACTTAAATAAAACTACTGAGCAAGCACAAAAATTTTGGGGTAATCTTAACTAAAGCTTTTTGTAGTTGTTGGGTAAAGGCTGTTTTCAGTCCTCAGAAAAGACAAATGGATTTAGTGGTCCAGACTACTAATTAACGGGGACTGACTTCTGTTTTGGTTTGGTTTTTAATTCAGTTTGAGCTGTTTGGAAGTAGTGCATGGTGCTTAAACCCTGGAGTGTTAGCATGGGGCTTGGGAGGCTGGAGTTCATGCCTTGGCTCAGCCCATGGGCTTCCTAGGGATGTGTCTGTGGGATTGTGGAAGCAGGACTTGCTCCAGAGTCAGAGAGTGTGCAAAGTCTGCTGGAAACCATTTGAAAGGGGTTAGTGTGGTACTAAGTTAGCTGGTTCTGCTGAAAGGTGGTTAGAGCTTCATGCCACCAGTTTAGACTTTGTACCCCACTTGCTTTGTTCAGAAGGCTCAGTCATCTCAGAGCATGGGCAAAGTTCACTTGTCTGCTTGGTAACTAATAGGTAGAAAAGTCTTCTATGACATTCAGAAATTGGGTTTTTTTTTCCTTTACTACCCATTCCTCCTGTAGAAAGGGAATAATGCTTCCTTACTTCAGAGTTCTGCTTAAGGTGGTGCTCAAAAAGTAGAATTACAAAGCTTGTAAATGGCTGTGAGAGTTGCATTGAGCAAAGCTTTGGCCTGGCATATTTGGCTAAACCCTGTCTTGGTGTCTGATACTGGTAAGTGTATTAGCTTGTTTTTGTTAAGCCAGCAGCTGGTGAATCTGCTCTAATTTTTACCAGATGGTCCTCTGAGCTATGTAAAAACAGAGAAGCATTCTTATGTCTTCATTTGGATGCTTGCAGTAGGTGACCTTTCTGTGTGTCCCCCAGTTGATATGTCTGGATGGGTTTTTTTGTGTGTTTGTCTGAAACAGAAAGAAGTAAAAGTTTAATAACCATGGATGACTCATCATAAGAACACTGTAATATCAGTAGGGTTGTTGGAAGGTTTGAATAATAGGAGATGCCACAGAGGGGCATGTGTGTAGCTGGTGTTGCAGTCTGGAGGTGGTGCTGAGAGACTCTGGGATGAGAAGAGCTGAGGTACCAAAAAAATCTCAGTTGTGAGTGTCCAGATGTGCTGAATCTTTTGACAGTCCACAGGGGAATTACACATGGATTCTAAATCTTGTATTATGGTACCAAAGTCTTTACTTGGCCCCTGTTTTGGGGGAATGAGTGTTCTGCTGTTGCAGTTGCTTTGAAGTAATTACCCCAACAGGGCAAGTGTGAGTTTTCAATAGAATTTTCTCACTGCTGTGTCGGGGATGAATTAGTGTCCTAGAGCTTTCTGGGTTTGCACAGACTTCTAGCAGATACAATCCTGAGCTGCATTTTGTCTGCTTTGTAGACTTGTAATTGATTACTGAGCCAATCCCCTCATTAGGGCCAGGAAAAGGCTGCAAGGTACCGTGAGTCATCCTAGAAATGGGAAAGTCAGGGCTGGTTTCTTGGAAAAATCCTATGTCCAGAAACCTTATTATTAGGAATGCTTAGAAAGAAAACTCGATTTTTGTTCAGTTGCAGAAGTAGGCAAGGAGATCAGTAATATCTTTGCTGTATCTCACCTGCTATTCAGAACAGCTCTGAGGGGGTTTTGTGTTTTTAAGCTGCTGACCTGTAGAATTTAGCCACCCTTCTGAGCAGGTTAGTGGCCTGTCCTCAGAAGGTTTTCCACACTCCTGGTCTCTCATCTTCTGAAGAGTAAGGTATTGAAGAGGCAGTGAATTGATTTTAACAATATTTGTTCTTGGCCATTGTTTTTGGTTCCTCCTTAAAACATCATATATCTTTATGGGCTCTAGTTAGCTCTAGTTGCATTGCTGTATCTAGTGGAAGAAATTAATGGGACTTTCAAAAGTAAGCATTTCCTAGGGTGCTGTCTGCAGTTGTGATGCATGGGGTGTATGGATTCTGACTTGCTGAGGTTTTCTAGGAGATCCCAAAGGGCAAAAGATTTTCATCTTGGATGATCTCACCTGTCACCTTAATGTAGTTGTTTCTTTTTTTAAATTTTATTTTATAATAAGTATTAAAAAGATGGACTGAGCTACAGTTACAACAAAATGCTGATGACATAAAGCTCTTTTCTCCTTTTTCATCCAGGAGAGTATGTATCAGCTGTTTCAGTGTCTGAGGATGAGGCATCAGATTGAATCACAGTAGTTTAGTCTTATTCTGAGACAGATGGACCTGATAATGGCGAGAGGGAAGAAGTCTGTAGTTGACAACTGGTGTGAGTTTACCCTGGAGATCAGTTGTCTGAATTCATGGCTGTTCTGGGTACTTGGAACTATGGCTCCAATTTTATCCTTCTGCTTATGTGGACTGGGTATGGTACCTGTGTTTGCATCTGCTCCAAGTTGTTCCAGGAGGCTGCAGCTGAGGATGTGAACTGCAGAATGCACATGGAGATGAGATTGGCACCAAATGTGGGTTTATTTATTTATTTTCCAGCTGATTTACAGGAGAGAGTGTTGGACAGTGTAATTTGCAGCCATCTGTCTGCCTGGTTTTTATGGGCCTGAACCTGTTGTGCAGAGTGTTCTAGGCTGAAGTCTACTTGGGGTTAGCTTAGAGGTGGTCCCTGTGTGGGGAAAATAGATCTACTGTTGGTAGGCAAATGAAATGCAGAATTGTTCAAGAAAAATGTTGCGAGGCAGACTAAGTCCTCTAGATCCAGCTACTGACTGAGTGTTGTTAGGCTGAGTGTGGTCTCCTGGATACTTATGACTGCTGCATTTTGCCCTGGTGAGAAGGGGAATGGTGCCACAGGTGAGATAAGTTCTGCTTTGCTGCCAAATACCATTTGCTCCCGGCTTCTGTGCAACAACTGCCACCCACTGTCTGCCGGGGCACAGTAGCCTGCCTCTGTACTGGAGGCAGCAACAGCTGCTCCGGGCTCCCCTGCCTCTTGCAGGACTAACAGCCCGGCTCTCTGTGTGAGCAGCAGCAGTTGTCCCTTCCAGCAACTGCCTGGATCCCTGCAGCAGGTGCTGGAGCAGCGTTTTGGGCAGCAGCTGCTGCCAGATGGGGCAGTCAGCTGCTCTCCTGGGCTGGGGAGGGTCACAGAGGGTCTCAAAACGCAGATCCAGCTGTTACTGCTGCTGGGGTCAGACCACCCTGCAAGGGATTTCAGAACCAGTCTGTCATCCTGCAATAACAGCTTTCTGGAAGCACCTCCTAGGTTTGTCTTGAGTGCCTTAAAGTCTGTCTGCTCTCCGATTTTTCTCCTACTGAATTGTTTCCTCACTGGGTACTTTGCTGCCTTTATGTAACGGGGATTAAGGTTACTGTGCCAGTTAACTAGGACCCCTAATGGCTAGCTGCTAATCTTTCCAAGGGTAACTTCTCCATCACTAAGGTGGTGGTTAATTGAGAAGCCACCTGAAAAAAAAATTTGGAGAGGGGACTTGAAATGTTATTATATAAAAATTTACCTCTGCCTGGTGGAAACGCTTACCCAGCCTGGAAAAGTAGGATGCTAAAAGTTGTTTTAACATTCAGTAACTTTATCTTCAGGATCTGTTTTTATGCATTCAGTACAAAGTGAGAGTTTTCTCATCTTGGTGTTCATTCTCCTCCTGTGTGGTCTGGAAAAAACACAGAAGAGACTGCAGAGTCTCTGGAGCTGCTGTGAAGGGCAAAAATGCTATCCTAGATTTAGAGGAAATGCAGAGAGGAGGAGGAATTTGTTCTACCTTTTCTTCTTTGTCCTTCAGAAAACTTCTTTGGTTTCTTTTTGAGGTGTAAAGGTTTACAGGTCGGTGACTCCTGAAGGTTTTACCTTGACTGGGGTGGTTTTTTGCTTTCAGTGCTTAGAGGATGTGCTGGTTGTTGACTGAATCAAGGGTATAGTAGTATTCTGGCAGAAATTTTCTTCTAAAATATTTAAAGCCTTTTATTAAGTAGGTCTGTCATGAAAATAAAGCTCAGTAAAATCTGTGTATAAAAAAGAAGTAATTTCTCCTCAGCTAGTATCACTGTACTTGCTTTGTAACAAAGATGTATTTTTGCATCTTTGAAGCTCATCTACTTTGCCATATTTTGAAGTTTGTTGGTTTTTTTTAGTTTGTTTCTTTAAATCTATACATGATTATTTTTTTTCTATCCAGTTTTTTGTTTGTTTCTTGCTTGAGTAGAATGAAAGGCAGAAAAATGAGTAAAAAATCTTTATGCATTGTAAGTAAACCCTGTGACTTTTAGTCTGTTGCTAGGTAAGTAAGGCATTTAGCCTTATGCTGCCCAGGTGTTCCCTGGACTCACACCAGTTAAATGATGCCAAATTTCATGAAAGCACAGCCAGGTAACACGGAAAGAAGTCTGTCAAAATAAGATCTTATAAATATCCCAGCCACAGGAAAAACTTAAGTCAGCCCTTGCAATTAGAGATGAGAGACAAACCCATGAGGAGCCAGACTCTTCATTTTGTTGCTTCCAGAACCTGATGTTTCCCTGTGTGTTTTCCCTACAGAGCACAGGCAGTAGCTCGGGGTGTTCTGGGACTAACCTGCTGCTGCAGAGTCCTTGATGTCGTGTGGTGCTTGCCAGGGAGGGATTACCTGTCTTGTGTGCTTCATTTCTTAGAGAAAATGAAAGACATGCAAACCAGATGATTTTAATGAATTGTTCTTGCATGACACGATGCAGTTCAAAGAAAGCAAATAAAATATTTATTTCTTACTGGTGGATTATGACATCAGGCAGGGTTTTGTGTCTGGTAGTGTGTACTGTCTGAATGTTCACTTGTTCTGAAGAATCTGCTGCAACTGTGACAGTGACATTAACAGGGTGTAGAGGAAGATCTTGAAATGTCTGTTTTGTGGTTATATTGGTAAGTAGCACTCATTCATTGTTGTAATTCAGAAAGGTTTGTCTTGTTTTATTGACAACCAGCAAAACTAGTCCGCCTGAAATCTTAGGTTAGAAAAATTTTAGCATTATAACTCCTCAAAATCAAAGTGATTGTAAAAATAATCCAAGTGTTTTCAACAGAACTGCTTTTCTTGGGTATTAGGAATTCTCATGTCATTGCTTTTTTAGTTCTGTTTAACCTGTCCATTCCTGCTACCCAGTGACTGCATTGTGAAGAGAGCAACAGCAGGGTTTTGTTCTAGATTATAAATCACCAACAAGCTGATGTAGGAAGGATGCAGACATGCAGGTGAATTAGTTGCTTAATTACTCTGCCTCCCCTGTGATGAGGTAACTCCTTCCACTGTGTGCTCTGGCAGAAGGATAAGCTAATTTTGCTGTTTGTCTCAAATGTGTGCCAAAGCGAGATTAATTGATTTGTGGTCAGTATGGGCCAAGGGTGGGCATATGGACAGTTGCAAGTCAGCTGAGCTGCAGGGCTGGTAGGAATAAGGGGCAATTAAAACCAGTATTTGAGCCCTCAATGCTAGGAATCCTCTTCCCAACTTCATCTGCACATCCCAGATGGTCAAGTTCTTACTGCAGGTTGGAACACAACTTAGTTCTTAGGTCACGCAGGGCCTATGGGGCTGGTAGATGAGAAACAGTCATTACTTATTTCTGTTATTAAGCAGATTTTTAAGTGTATTTCACTTAACTGTAAACAGGACCTCAGACTGTCACTTCTGCAAACCTTTTTCTCAAAGTAAACCTACTTTGCAGCAGAGCTTCTAACATCATTTTCAGGGGTAGGTTCAAGGTAGTGTGAGCCCTGCTGTGATTTCAGCAATGAGAAGCTCAAGCCCTGCACTCCTCAGGCTTACCTGGAGTCACCTTCACATTGGCTAGGGAAAGTGTTAAAATGTTGTATCACTTTTGATGTCAAAAGTAACTGCAACAAGTAATGAAAGAGAAGGCAGAAGAGAAAAATTGTATTTAAAAAGTAATTTTACCACTACCAACATTTTTTAGTGTGCTGTGATCAATGGAGTAAGTTTTCTTTTGTTCCAGAGAAAATCAATCTGGCTATGAGAACACTGTGAATCAATAGAAACTGCAGGCAAAAAAAATTCTCAAAAATGTCTTTTTGTGATCCTTATGGTGCTCCAGAGCAGTCCATTTTGTGTAGACACACTGCATGTAATGCTTCATTAAGTGTGGAATTCTTCAGTATTGGATTTTTGAAGAGAATTGGCTTTGAATTTCTCTGTGACTTCTTCTTATTTCTGCATTGTTGTAAATAGGGAGAAAAGTCAGAGCATGGAAAATGTATGACCTGATGGCTTTTGATATCTGGGGAGGAAAAAAAAAGTGTCTGGTTTAGTGCCTAGCCCCCTTTTTCTTTTATCACATGCAGGTAAAAACAAGCCTGTGTGTCTTTGGAATGAGGAAAACCTCTGCTGCTGCTATCTAACTGTATTACTACTGTTAAAAGGTTGGGGTTTTTTTGAATTAGTTTTTATATAAACTTCTTATAAGCTTATTTTATATCTGTGTGGTAGAGCAGAAGCAGCATGATCATGTTTCAGATCTGGATTCCTCTCGTGTGCTTGAATCCAGAGCATAGCTTTGGTTAGGATGAAAAATTCCAGAAGGAAACTTGTTTTGATTTTTCCTCTCTGGTGAAATACAGCTGATATCCTTCAGTATGAATGGTAATAAGTAAGTGTCAGAATGACTAGCAACACTCTGCCTGCTGAACTGGAATGGTTACAAAGGTATGGGGATCAAAAAAAAAAAAGCAGGATGCTGCATCAAGGTTTGTGCTGGGTAGGGGTGCCCTCACCTTTGGAATTAAGCTCAATTTTCAATTCCTTTTAGGGGATAGTGCCCCTATTTTCAAAATGCTATTGTATTAGAATTCCTGAACTATCTAAAGCCAGAGCAGAGAGCTAGAACAACATGCCAGTGTTTTGTCTAAAAGGAAAACACTGTCAATGTCCCTAATATCTGTGAATCTGTGAATGTTTTATTGTATAATCTTCATTTTCAGTAGTTGCACAGGCAGTAGTAAGTTGGCACTTTGATCAAAAACTCATATTTGCCACCTTCTTTTTCTCTTGCACTGGATAACTGGGTAACACCCAGAGCAAGTAAGGATAGAAGATGATGGTGGCAGTAGGGCACTTTATATAAT
>JAOEGS010017150.1:0-15019 GCA_025447755.1 Corythornis vintsioides | reverse complement strand
CTTTAATTTTCCTTTAATTTTCCTTTAATTTTCCTTTAATTTTCCTTTAATTTTCCTTTAATTTATTTTTCCTTTATTTTCCTTTATTTTAATTTAATTTTTAAAGCAGCAGGCAGGAAGGAAAAGCCTCTTCACGTGATACTGGGGACTTCTTTTTTATTGGAGGGGGAGCGTGGTGCTCAGGTTGAGGGGTAAGCGCTCTGCGTGGGACGCACAGAGCACCCCGTTCCGGGGAGTGTAAGAGGTCAGTGAGGCCAAGGCTGCGGGAGCCGTTTTGGGCGGAGACGGGAGCACCGCTGGGTCATGCCAAGGTAGTCAGATGGGCTGGCACCGCCCCCCGACGTGTTGATTCAGCGAAGGGTTTAGCAAAATACCCTCCCCCGTGCACCTCACCCCGGTTGGCGTGTGCGTTTAACCTCCAGTACCCGCTCAGGCGTGTTGCTGAATCTCAGCCAGGGCTCTGCGGCGGGTGTGGATCCCTGCAAGATGCTCGGGAGAAAACAGGAGCTGCTTCCTCCTCCCTAAACCACAGCGAGACTCAAGAGTCCTCCCCAGCTGACCTGGCATCGTCTCTCCGGGCCACCTTACCCTTGGCACCCCCCATCCCACTCGTGGTGCCAGCAGCTTTCTGAGCTTCCAATCCGGCTTCAAAACCTGCCCTTTCCTGGTAGGAAAGGGAAGCAGGGAGGTGTGGCAATGCCCTGCTGTGGGCACCCCCTAGGGGCTGGTGCTCTGCCCTGCCTGGCACCCATCCGGCTGTGGGGGCTGCATGGGGGAAAGGACCCGTTGAAAGCCACCCAGGTCAAACCCAGCTCCCAAAAGTACCCTGGAGGTGCCTGTTACTTTTGAGAGGATCTTTATTTATGAGCTTAATTGGTGGTTTTTTCACATCCATATTTATATACCTGGGGGCCAGGGAAATGCTCCCCTGGGAAACCAGCCGGGCGGGTGCTGGTGCAGCTCGGGGTGCAGCTGGGACACCCCTCCATGGGGAAACCCCTCCTGCTTCCTCCCCTCCACCTCTGGCCAAGGCTTCCACAGCAAAAAAAAAAAAAAAAAAAGAGGAACAAGGAAACCAGGAGAGCACTGGAAAGACCCTAAATAAAAAGGTGTTCCCACCCTCCCTGGCTCAGTGGGGGTTGTGCAAGGAAAGGGGTGCAGTGGGGATCCCCCCCGGCTTGTGGGCAGGCCCAGGCAGGGCCAGGAGTCACAGTGTGTTTACTGGGGAGAGTGTTTTGTCAGGTGTAAACCCCTAGGGTAGGGCTGGCACCACATGGATGGGGATGGGAGCAGGACAGCCCTGCTCCTGCGGGTGGTGGCACCTCCTGGCTGGTATCTGGCCAGCCTGGGGCATCCCACTGGCCCTGAGCATCCCTGTCCTTCTCAGGGCATCCCATTCACATCCATCTCAGAGCATTCCTCTGTCTTTGAGCATCCCGTCCTCCTCAGGGCATCCTATCCACCTTGGAGCATCCCACATACCTCAGGGAATCTGATCCACATCCACCTCAAAGCATCCCACTGGCCTCAGGTATTTCACCCCCCTCAGAGCATCCCATCCACATCCACATCCACACCAGGAGCATCCCACTCTCCTCAGGTCATCCATCCCATCTGCATCCAGCTTGGGGCATCCCACTGGCTCTGAGCATACCATCCTCTTCAGACATCCTATCCACCTTGGAGCATCCCACGTACCTCAGGGCTTCCCATCCACACCCACCTCCGAACATCCCATCCACCCTGGAGCATCCCATCATCCCGAGCACGTCCCAGCATCCTGGGATCATCCCCCCCAGCCCTGGCAGCCTGGCCCTGCCTGCCACCCTATTCCCATGCCCTCCAGCCCTCCCTGCTGCCAGCCCCCACCCCATTGCCTGAGCGAGCAGAGTGACCCCCATACCCACCCCTATTCCTGCCAGCCCAGCCAGCACCACAGAGCTGGCACCCAAGGGTGCAGAGTGAGGTATGTCCCATCCTCAGGGTGGCTGTGGGTGCTGCTCATGGGCAAACTGGGAGTCCTAAGGGGAAACTGAGGCCCGTGGCTTCCCCTGACAGCAGGGCCATGGGGCTGGGTGCTGCCAGGGGGGCAATCTGAGGGGTGGGTGAACATGGGTGGGGGGTGGGGGCAGGTGAGGGGGCTGGCACCAGGCCATGGGCTGCAGGCATGAGGAAGGGGCTTGTGGGTGCATGCGTGTCCTTGGGGGAGGGGAGAGCCGGGTTGCTGCCACGCGGGCACCCCGGGCTCTGCCTCCCCACTAGAGGCTGAGGTCCACCACCACGTGCCTGTAGACCAAGGTGTTGGCCTTGAAGCTGGGAGCCAGGAGCAGCTGCACATCGGAAGCTGGCACGTAGCGGAATGCCCGCGGCGCCTGCACCGACAGCTCCTGGAACTTGACGAACTTCTGCTTCTCCTCGTCCCACAGGTAGATGTGGGTGAAGGAGAAGTCACTGCCCAGGGCCAGGTACTGCCTCTGGTCCACGGCGAAGGGCTGCATCACCATTGAGCCGCGGGATGGCAGCGTCTGGACCTCCAGGAAGCGCTGCCCTTCCCACCTCACCACCTTGGAGTCGCCGATGTAGCGGCTGAGGCAGAGGAACTGGTCCCGCTTCGCCTTGAAGTGCTTCACCATCTGCACGTCCAGCGTGTCCCCCACCTCCCCCTGGGGCACGAATTGCTTCTGAGCCCGGTTCCACTGGTAGACGACGGGAGCTTGGGAGCTGCTGGAGATGATCAGCCGGGGTTTGCCCTCATTCTCCACGTACTCCACGTCGGTGTCGCGGTGCCAGGCGTGGAGGGCTTGGTGGGAGTAGAAGCCGTTCTGGTTGAGGCGGTAGAGGCTGGTGGAGCCGGCCTTGGAGCTGTCGGCGATGACGAAGTACCAGTCTCCTTCGATCTGGAAGGCCTCGATGTCGTTGGGTTTGCGGGTCTTCTGGCTGTCGATGTCCTGGATCTTGATGAACTTATCCACGGCCGTGTCCCAGCGGTAGATGTAGGAGCCCCCGAAGAGCTGGGCCACCACCACGTACAGCTGGTTCTGTGCCACGATGGGCTTGCAGTGCACCGCCGAGTGAGCTGCCGGCCAAGACCGTGTCAGACCCAGCCCTGAATAATCACCCCTCAATCCAAAATGAGGGTCACAACCCAGGAGGGACCCCCTCCCACCCCAAAACCCAGTTGCCTCACCGGGGATGCGGTCGAAGTCACGCAGCTTGCGCTCCACGTAGTCCCACTTGAGGATGGTGCAGCTGCTGGCACTGGGCTGTGCCAGGGCAACGTAGAGGTCGCTGGCGTAGGTGAAGGGCTCGGCCGACACCGCCTGGAAGGGCAGGACCTGGTGCACTGCGAAGTCTGGGGGGAGAGGCAGAGGTCAGGGTCTGGACAGCCGGGAGGGGTGGCGATGGGTGGCTGCAGTCCCTTACCCGTGGTGATGCACTGGAAGTCACTGAGTGCCAGGTCCCTGATCCGCTGACCCTCGAACTGCCCGGGGCTGCTGCAGAAGGTGGCAGGGACCGTGGTGTTGGTGCTTTCCAGCCACTCCACCAGCCACTTGATCTTGCAGTCGCAGGCCAGGGTGTTGCCACGGAGATCCCTGCCGAGGATGGCACCGGGTCACCGCCCTGGGTGGTCACCCTCTCCCCATCCCATTGTCCCCAGGGTCCCCGGTGTCACGACAGCCTTACAGGTCACTCAGGATGTCCAGGGGCTTGAAGAGGTCCCGAGGCAGCGTCTGCAGGTTGTTGTTGGCCAAGGATCTGAGGGATGAGAAGGTTTGTGGAGCTGCTCTGGCCGCAGCGACAGAGCAGGAGCCACCCCCATGTCACGGGGGACATGGGACACCCCCCCTCCCTGGTACTCACAGGTGTGTCAGGGACTTGAGCCCACGGAAAGTGGCCTTTGAAAGTGCCTGGATGTCATTGTTCTCGATGAACCTGGGGCGGGAGGAGACGGTGGCATGACTCTGATGATCCCCTTGCCCTCCCCGTGCCCTCCCCGGTGTCATGCCTGTCCCCGTGTCCCCACCCCACGCACAGGTACTGGAGGTGGGAGAGGCCGGCGAAGGCGTTGTCCCCGATCAGCGTGAACTTGTTGGAGTTGAGCAAGCTGAAAAGAGAGGGGGGAGATGTCAGCACCGGGGTGACCGGGCAGGATGGGCATGGGGGGCACCAGGGTGCCCGGCCACTGCCGTGGGATACATACAGGAACTGCAGAGAGGGGATGTGGGCGAAAGCTGCCTCCCGGATCTCAGTGAAAGCCGCGTTCACCATCGTCCTGCCAGAGAGATCGAGCTTCAGGGCTACATGGGAGAGGGGATAGCAGCACGGGGGGCTCTGCCACCCCCCCTGCCCCTCATCACCATCCCTGCTGTCACCCAGTGTCTGCTGAGGGTGCTGGGCAAGGGGACAGCCCATGGAACAGCGGCCACAGCAGTGATCCTGCCTGCCAGGGGTGGCACGGAGGGGATGAGTTGCTCAGCCCCACAGCACCCCTGGGGTTGGCACCCACCTCACATGTGCCCACACCCTGCATATGGATACACATGTATGTACACACGTGTACATACACCCAGATGCATGGACACACACAGGCACACACTCACATGCCACGTACAAGGCTCCAGGGCACCCCCTGTGTCCCCAGGGACCCCCCAGCTGTGTCCCCTTGGGGCTCTGGTCCCCAAGGTCACAGCAGATGGGCTGCAGCCCCACTCTGCCCACGACTGGCAGGTGGCTGCAGGGAGACCTGCCAGCACCACGTGACAGCAGGACACGGGGACCAGTCCCAGGGTGTCCCCAGCCCTCTTCTTCCCCCAAGACACCCCCCACATCACCCCACATCCACCCCCCAGTGCAGCACCAAGTAAGAGCCTGAACCTCCCTCTCCAGGGCAACCAGTAGCTCCTGTCAGCTCTGCACCCCTGGGACGTGACCTGCTCCCTGTCCCCAACCCCATCCCGGGTACTCACAGCGAGATGACCTCAGGGGGCAGGTTCTTGGGCACAGCCTTGGAGTCCACGCAGAAAGCCGTGTCCCGGGTGCAGGAGCAAGTCGGAGGGCAAGGAGGTGGCCGGGGGGGCCGCCGAGCCCCCGCTGGCAGCCACAGCCAGGCCAAGGTGAGGAAGAGGAGGAGAGTGGAGAGCTGGCTCCTCAGCATCCTCCTTCCACGCCGCAGCTCCATCACCCCGGCCTAGCCCTGAGCTGCCTCCTGGAGCTGATCCCTCTCCTGCTGAGCCCGGGAGCTGCAGTGAAGCTTTTTCTTCTTCCTTTTCTTCTTCTTCTTTTCCTCCCTCCCAGAGATTTCAGCGTGGTGGGGATGCAGTGGCGGCAGCGGAGGATGCCGGCGCCCGACCAGCTGCTCTGCAGAGCATCATGCTCCTGTGCTGCGGGAAAGAGGGAGGGAGGGAGGGATAGAGGGAGGGAGGGAGTGATGCAGCTGAGTGACAGCACGAGCATCCCAGTGCACACGTGTCTGGGGTGCAAACACGGGGATACAGCCAATGGGGTGAGCACTGGATGCTCTCAGGGTGCACCGAGATGAGGGAAAGGAGGGTACCCGGTATCAGAGGTGATGCCACCGTGGTTCCTTCACCCCGGTGCCCATTGCTGCAGCATTGCCCTCGCCAGGTCCCTGCCTGGCCTGGCAGCCAGCACTGCTGGGTGGCGGGAGGCACCGGGCATCCATCCCACCCGTCCAGCCCGTCCCAGGCACGGTGTTCCTGGCCAACAATGAGCCCAGCCAGCTCCTTCCCCACGCTGGGGGGGACTGCAGCTGCCCGTGCACAGGGCTGCAAGGACCTCTGGGGATGGGTGCTAAGGGTGCTGGGTTCCTCGGCCAGAGGCCAGGGCTGGGTGTGGAGGGTGGGCACGTTCTGCCTGCCTGCTGTTTGCCTTGGCACCCCTCCCCACTGCCAGCTACATGCTGGGAAAGGGCCCTCAGAGGTTTCATATCCCGCTCTGCGGCTCCTCTCCAGGCTCAGCAAACAGAGCACAAGTGGCACCTTGGCAGCCAGGATGGCCCCATCCTCTCCCCACACCCACCCGGGACCCTATAAATCAGCTCCAGCTGGCAAAGGGACAGGAGCCACACAGCGAGTTAGGACGAGATGGACGACAGCTCCAAAGAGGCCCTGATGGAGGAGGCACCTCCGGTAAGGAGCACCCATCACCCAGCCCCCGGGGCAGGGTGGGGGGAGCCGGCGTGGGGCTGAGCACCGGCTGCCATCCCCAGCCCTGTGCCAGCAGCTCAGCCTGGTGCTCCCCTGTGTCCCCAGAGGTACACGGCCTCCCCCCGCCTGCCCTGCATCCCCCACCAGCTCAGGAGCCTCCTGATCATGGGGACGCTGGTGGTCACCCTGGTGGTGGTCGTCATCACCTTCCTCCTCCTGGGGCTGCACATCACCGAGACCCACGCTGAAACGGTGAGGTGGGGGATGTGCTCCTTCATGGGTGGGCTTTAGACCCCACCAAAGCACCTCCTTGACCCCTACTCCTCTTGGCAGGTCTTACGAATGACCATCCACGGCCTGGATGGAGAAGGGTCCCCCCAGCAGCTCTCCATGAGCAAGAAGGAAAGGACGGGGACGTTCGTGGTGCGGGACGGGCTCAACGCCTCCGCCCTGGTGGTTTATGACTATGGCAAGGTGCTGGGCATGGGGTGTGCTGGGAGGGGTGGTGGCAGCAGGGACAGGGCTGAGCTGACCTGGCTCTGTCTGCAAACAGCTGCTGGTCGGCTACAGATCCTGGCATCACCGTGCCTGCTACATCACCCGTGTGGACAAGGACAACATCCCGGGGCTGGATGCTGTCACTGAGACCTTCCAACGGCGGCAGGTAAGTGGTGACCACCTTGCTTGGCTGAGGAGTCCCCTGAGTCCTCTGGTGGGGAGGGTACCGAGGCTGGTAGCCCTCTCTGTTGCCTCTCCTGCAGGCTGAAAAGAAGGAGGTTGGGGACAACGCCGTGCCCTTGGCCGACCGCTCCATCCTGGGCACCACCGTCAACATCCTCTGCAGCACCGTCCCTGTCTACTGGGTGTAGGGACAGTGAGATGGGGGTGTCCTCGTCCTGCCTGGGCATCTCTCCTTCTCCTGGCCCCATCCTGTGTGTGTGGACCAGAGGCACCCACCCCATCCTCAGGGTGCTTCACCCACTGCCGCCTGGCACCGTGGCGTTCTCTTGGCACTCGAATAAATAAACCAGTGGGATTTGCTTTGGGATTCATGCTTCAAAGTTGAGTCTGTGCCTCTGCCTCCGAGTCCTTCCCCCCACAACATGGAAATTGCCCTTCCTGAGGTGCCAGGGTGGCACAGTGACCCAGGGATGGCTCCCCATGGGCTCACAGTGTAGGTAGAAGCACCTCAAATCCTCCCAACACTGCACACCGGTCCCTGGGGCTTCATGGCCAGTGTGTGCTCCTCACCCTGTGCCTCTACCAGGAGGAGATGGCAGGGGCAGCTTCTGTGGCTCTACTCAGCCAGCCCTGGAACTCTTGTGGAGTGTGGGCCACCTCTCTGGGATCAGTCCCCATCCCTGTCCCCTCCTGATGGAGATGGGGACAGGGGGACTGTGCCACATCCCTGGTGATAGCCAACCCTCAGGCTGAGCAGGTCATCTGCAGACACCACAGTGCTCTTGCTCCAGCTCCTCTCCATCCCCAGTGTATTCAGCTCCTCTCCCCCAGGATCATCCTTGGAGGGCACCTCCAAGTGCTGCTGTACCAGAGAATGGGGGATCAATGGGGCTGGGGGGCAGGGTGGAGAAAAAGACCCCAGGAGGACCCATGACAGCCCCCCCCAGGGGCACAGCAGGGCTGGGCAGAGTGGGTCAACCTTTCCACAGCCACTAACTCAGGGTTGTCCCTGCAGCCACCACCATGGGCAGCGAGGAGGGCCACAGCTCCTGGTGGGGGTTATATTTTGCTGAGAAAAGGAGGGAAAGTGCCCCTTGGCACATGTCAACACGGGGCCAGCAGCTCTGCTCCCCAAAATGCCCTGACCCTGCACTACCTGGGCAAGAAGCTTGGTCAAGGAGGGTCCGTGCAGCTGAGGGAGGTGATAAGAGTTCCCACGGCCCCTCCTGTGCACAGGGTGGGAGAGCAAACAGCCAGGAGCCACTTGAGGGTCTGTTGTGCTCCTCAACACCCTGGCACAGGCCTTAGTGTGAAACGTAGGGGGCACCCCCACCCCCAGCTGAGAGCCCCTGGGGTCCCAGGAGCTGAAGAGGGGACCCAGAAAGTGTCTGAGCCCCACAGCAGGAGAGGTTTGGGTCCAGGTAAGACCAAGGCACAGCCAATTGCACCCCCTGAGGTGACACACCAGAGCTGGGACCCTTCTCACCCCAAGAAACCCACACCTCAGGCAGCCCCAGAAGTGACAGCATGAGCCCCTGAGGTGCCCAAACATCCTCAAGGCTGCAGAGCACCCTGCCTGGCCGTGGTCCTAGGACATGTCTCCACCCCACAGTGACCCCACTCCCACCATAACTTTGCAGGTGGTGGGAAAGCTTTGATGTCCTGTTTGCTCTTGGCCCCCCTTGAGCAGCTCCAGGTGCCCGAGCTGGCGAAGGGACACGGGAGTAGGACCAAGTCTCACCTTGGTTACAACCATCACCGGATGCTCCACCTTGGAGGGCAGCTCTGACCCACGCAGGAGGGTTTGTTTTGGCCCCAACACCTCGGTCCAGAGCGGCAAGAGAGTCCCCTGTGCTTGGGGACAAGTGTCCTCAGAGCCTCTTGACCAGCGGGTTCCCAGGAGGATTCAGCCCTGGGGAGGGCGATTGGCAAACACACGTGAAGTGGATTCCACCCCCGAGCCTGATTGCACACTGGGACCAGGAGATCCTTCACAGGGGCCGACCAGTTCCCCACCCCAGCACCCCAGTATAAAAACCTCTTCCCTGGCCATTGCAGGGCAGCCCAGGCTGGGGGAGGAGGAGGAGGAGGAGGCCATGGAGAAGCAGGTGGTGCTTGAAGAGCCTCTGGTGAGTCTCCACACACAGCCAGGCTGGGGCTGTCCCTGTTCCCAGCAAAGATGCTCAGCGCAGGGCTTTGCCCAGTTTATCCCAGTGAGCCCCCAGTGCCCAGGTGACAGAGGAAGATCTGGTGGGATGCTTCATCCCCAGGGCTCAGGGTCAGCAGGATGGAACCTACTCCCCTAGGGCATCATCCAACTCCCAGTTCCTACCCTGTCACCCTAGTTTTCCACCTTTTCCACTCCCCCAGGACCCAGAGAAGGGCTGTTGTGGCTCTGGCTGCTGCAAGCCCGGCTGCTGCTGCTGGCCCTGCGCCGTCTGCTGCTCCAAGTGCTGCCTCCCCCGCTGCTGCAAGTGCCCCAGTTGCTCCGGTTGCTCCGGTTGCGGCTGCCTCAAGAAGGCCCTCTGCTTCTTGCCTCGCCTGCTCTGCTACCTGCCCCGTAAGCTCCTCAGCTGCCACCACCTCAAGTGCCTCCTCCTGGTGGTGGTGGTGGTGGTCCTGCTGGTGGTCATCATCGCCGGAGCCTTGCTGATGTGGCTGCACGCCGACCAGCGGCAGGTGGATGCTGTAAGTAGCACCCTGGACTCGTAGCAGGGGTTTGGTTGGAAGAAGACCTCGCAGTCCAACCATTCTTCCCAGCACTGCCGGATCCCCCCCATCCCCTCCACCAGGTCCTGAGGATGTGGAGAGGACCTGTCTGGGATGAGGATGTGGCCACTTTCTATGTGGATGGTGGGGATGGAAACCCAGCCACGGTCATCTATGATTATAAGAATGTAAGTGGGGCTGGGGAATAGGGATGGGATGATGGGATTGAGTTGACCCTGCTCTACCTGCAAACAGCTGCTGGTGAGCTACAGATCCCAGCTCCACCAGGCCTGCTATGTCACTCACATGGACAAGGACAACATCCCAGGGCTGGACGCGGTCACTGAGACCTTCCAGCGTCGGCAGGTAAGTGGTGACCACCTTGCTTGGCTGACCCCAAATCCTGCATCCCGGCGGGGCTGCCAAGCCTGTGGCATTGTGCCACTGCTGCCCTGTTTGTCCTTCTGTCCCCTCACCAGGCTGAGAAGAGGCTCACCCTGCCCCTGGCCGATTACTCCCTCCTGGGCACCACAGCGAGCATCCTCTGCAGCACCCTCCCTGTCTACTGGGCTTAGCCATGCTGGGTGAGGGTCCCACTGCCCACAGGGACCCCCCAAACACACCCCCCAGCACCCTCCCAGTGCCAGATTTCACCTCAGCACCTCCACCCCTCTGAGAGTCTCATCAACACCTCATCAAACCGGGCACCTCTCCCACTTCGGGAGGTGCCCCTCATGGTGCCACATTGGGGTTGGGGCTGGAGGGGTGCGGGGGGCTCATCTTTGCTTGTGCGGTGCCACATCCCTGCTGAGGGGGGGCTGGAGGCGGTGGGTGGGTGGGTGCTTGGGCGAGAGCCACGCCAGGGGACAGCTGGTTTGTCACTTAAAGTCTTCTCAGCTTCGCCAAACCCAAGTGCAAAAAAAATGAGCTTAAAAAACCGTGACATTTAAAGGAAGAAAATTCTCCGTTCCAGTTCTTCGCTCCCGGCTCCCAGCAGCTCCTGCTTTGCTTCCTCAGAAAAACATATTTTGGGTCTCTAAGCAGCATTTGGGTGAATTTCTGATACAGCCACAGCCTTAGGGAGGTGGGGGGGGGGGTGTCATGAGAGGTAACCCCCCTCCCCCCCCCGAGCATCGCTCAGCACCAGGGCATGGGACTGACCTGAGCTGCCCCCTCCTCACGCCAGCCCTGCCAGAGCCAAAGATGTCCTGAAAAATGTCCCTGTCCTCTCCTGCCCTGCGGAACAGAATAAAGGATAAGGGGGAAAATCAGGTCTCTGGAGCTATTCCTGGTGACAGGCAGTGCGGGAGGTGTCCGTGGCCACCAGACACTGCCCAAGGACAAGGATGGTGGTGGTGTTAGGATCAGGTATTATTAAGATTGGGATACTGGTGGTGTTAGGATTGGGTTCTATAAGGACCAGGAATTGGGTGTTATTAGGATCAGGTGTTATTGGAATCAGGCATTATTAGGACCAGGATACTGGTAATATTAGGGTCAGGGTTTATTAGAATCAGGTGTTATTGGGACTGGGATGCTGGTGGTATCAGGATCAGGGGTTATTAGGGCTGGGATGCTGGTGTGAGCAGGATTGGGCACCATTAGCAGCAGGAAATATTAGGACTGGGATACTGGTGTTATTAGAACCAAGCAGTTTCAGGATCAGGGACTATTAGGACCAGGTTGCTGGGGTTATTAAGACCAGGTGTTATTAGGACTGGGATGCTGGTATTATCTAGATAAGGGGTTCTTAGGACAGGGTTGCTGGTGTTTTCAGGATAAGGGGTTCTTAGGACTGGGATGCTGGTGTTCTTAGGATCAGGCACTATTAGGATTGGGATGTTGGAGTTATTAGAACTGTTATTAGGACTGGGAGGTGCTGGCCCAGGGCTGAGCATCCAGGACAGAGGAGAGGAGCATGGAGCAGCACAGCCACAGCCCCCCCCATGGGACTGGACCCTGCCAGCATCACAGCTGCCTCCCCCAGCACTGCAGCCGTGCTGGGTTGGGGGGTCCCCAGCACCTGCCACCCCCGCACCCGGATCTGGCCCCTGCTCCTGGCCACAGCCCGGGAAGCTGCTCCCCGCAGGGAGCACAGCTGCTGCTGGCCGGGGTGTGTGGCACCCAGCCAGGGCTTCCTGCTGTTTTGGGGAGCCCACCCCCAAATCCTCACCCTCCCCTGGCCCAACAGCATCCACCAGTGTGGAAAGTGGTGTGGGTATTTCCTGGAAAAGTTCCTGGGTGGACCGGCCAGCTCTGGCTGCCAGCAGCCACCCCAGGAACAGGGGGTGTGTAGAGTTTTGTAAGGGCTCAGCAATCCCTGACACCAGCTCAACCTTCTCTTCCCCCCCCCTCACCCCCCCCGCCACAATGGAGCAGCTGAAGATGAGCTGTCAGAAACTTGGCAGGACCTGGAACCCTTGTGCAATAATTCAAGAGCCCTCGTTTCTCAAGCCTGCACAGGCGAGCTTGCTGCACCTCCGGGTGCTGAGCTGAGGGAGGGGGCCAGAAAGCACCCAGGACCCCGATGTGGGGGTGTCAGCCAGGGTGTTGTACAGGGGTTCACCCTGCCTGGTGCCAGGCGGGTGGTTTTGCACCACTCCTGGCTCTCAAAGCTGCTGCCACAGCTCCTGTACAGCAAGCTGTGACTGGGCTGGTAGCCCTGGGAGAATCATCTCCATAGTTCCCAGAAGGACCTTGAGGGGCTGGAGCATGGCCAGGGAAAGGCAATGATGCTGGGGAAGGGTCTGGAGCAGGAGTGTGGGGAGGAGCAGCTGAGGGACCTGGGCTTGTAGAGCCTGCAGAGAAGGAGGCTCAGGGGAGACCTTCTGGCTCTGGCAGCTCCTGACAGGAGGTTGGAGCTTGGGGAGATGTAGCTTTTCTAAGGGTTTTGGGGGATGCCCTTTGGCTGCCATCCCCTCGGAGCTCCACAGACACAGGGTGATGGACCATGGCCAGGCCAGGAGCTCTGCCTGCCCATCCTTTGCCAATGAGCAGGATACATCCCATCCCGTGGCCCAGCTGTGTGGCCAGAGCTCAGACCCCTTTGGGAATCAGCAAAGTGGGGGACCAAAGACCACAGTAAGAGCTGAACCTGCGGTGTCACCACGACCCCACAGCGACTGCTTGGCAACCAGGGGACCCCTCTTACCTCTCCTGTGCCTTCACCCGTGCAGGGACGGGTAGTGCTGGACAGTGCAGCTGACCTTGGGCTGCAGGAGCTGGATGCTTGCGTGGGAGGGTGAGTGTTTGGGGGGTTATTTATTCCAGGGCTCAGGAAAACATCAGATGTCTGACACGTCAGTGGGAAGAGGCTCCCAGGCTTTGTGGGACTGGTCTTGCTGGAGCAGGGGGCTGCCTATCCTGGGGCATGGGCCCTGGCACCCCGTGGCCACCCATCACTGTGTGGGAAGGAGCTCATGGGGCCATCTACAACTGAGGGAGATTTTAGTGCTTGGAAACCCATTTCTGGGAGGGAAATGTGTCCCAGGAGCATGGGAAAACCACAGGGAGGGTGGTGGGGGGAAAAAGCACCACACAGAGTCTTGGCTCCGTGGGAAAGGGGAGATATCAGGGTGGAAACCAGCAGCCAGATCCTGACATAATGGATTTACATCATCCGGGGACTCAGCCCTCAAACATCCTCCCCAGCAGAGAGATGGAAACACAAAATATTTCAAAGCTCAGCTAGTTTCTCATGGGGCATCTGTGTGTTTTCTTGGGAGACCAGTAAGAAGCTGGGGAGGACTGGAGCAGTTGTTCCCCAAATCCCAGTTCCTGGTGGGGATGTGTGGGGCTGGGGACTGTGCAGGGAAGCACTATGAGGCTGGATTTTTTTGGAAGCTTATTTGTCCAAAGGGGGAAAGTTGCTGGGTGTAGGTTTGCTGAGAAGCAAATCACGTCCCGAGAACGAGCTGCTGTTGGGGGAGGAAAAGCAAAGCCAGAGATAAGCCACGAAGGAGAATTTCCCCACAATCTGGGAAGGAATCAGACACTGAACGCGGGAGGTCCCTGAGAGCAACAAGGGAAGAGGATTCGAGAAAGGGGGGGAGGTTGAGAGGGCAAGGGGGGGGAGCCCGGATGCCTGTGTGCATCCAGCGTGTCCCCGAGGCGCTCATTGTGTGGAGCAACATGGCAAAAAATCAAGTGAACTCCGGTTCTGAGAGTATCGCGAGGCCGACGATAGGGCTGAGATGGTCTGGGAGTGGCTCAGGATGAGGAGCAGACGCCGGAGGGGGTCCCGCCGGGACTGGGAGGTGCTGGAGGGACACTGCCAGGGGATGACGGGCATGGATGGGCAAAGGGGACACAGAGGGAACAGCAGAGTGGAACTGGGAGCTCTGCCTAGTGGGGAGCTGGATCCTGTTCCCCTCCCTCCCTTCGTGTTGGGGGCACCTGCACCCCGACCTGGGGGGGATGCAGCCACCTGGACCCCCTGAACCAGCACCCCCGCGGTGGGCAGTTGGGTGTCAGAGGGCAGCGAGTGGGGTGGCACCACTGCGGGCATGTCCTGCCCGGTGCCCATCACCTCCCAGCATGACCCCCCCACCCACTCCTGGGTGTCCTGGGTGCTCGGGCATGGCCCTGCCGCAGAGCGGGGTGGCCCATGGGGACCTTGGTGATGGGTTGTGCTGAAGTGGCAGATCTTTGACGGCAGGTGTCACTCACAGACCTCGAGGCACACGCGTGTACACGCATGCACACGTGTGCACACATGCTTGCACACGCGGCCCAGGCAGGGCTGCCAGCGGCCTTGGCCGTGCCTTGCTGTCTGGGCACCCTCTGGCCACCCTGGGGTGCCCACCCAGCTCCTGTGGTGCCCACCCCAGTTGCCAGGGTGCTCACCCAGTTTGCAGGAGCTTGCCCAGCTCCTGGACTGGGCATGTGGGGGGTGCAGGACTGGGGGGCATTGGGTGCCAGAGCAGAGGGTGCAGGACTGGGGGGGTCTGTAGGGGGTGCTGGACAGGGGTTGGGGGATACAGAGTGGGACTGAGGGGAGCAGGATTGGTGCTGAGGGGAGTTAACGGCACTGGGGAGAGGAGGATTGGGACCGGGGATACGGGATGGCACTGGGGGATACGGGATGGAACTGGGGGGTGCGGGATGGGACCGCGGGGAGCAGGATTGGTACCGGAGGATACAGGATGGGATCGGAGGGCACAGAATCGGGACCAGGGGGGCACTGGCTGGGACCGAGGGGAGCAGGATCGGGACCGGGAGACACGGGACGGCACCGGGGGCTCCGGGGGACAGGAGTGGGGACTGCGGGCCGGGGTCCCAGACACCGATTCGGCCCCACCACCCCCCCCCCCGGCGCTGGCCCCGCTCCCAGCCCTGCGCCCGGGGCTGCAGGGGCCGAGCTCCGCTCTTGAACCCGCCCCCGCCAGATCTCATTTCCCTAAAAAAAAAAAAAAAAAAAAAAGAAGGAAAAAAAAAAAAAAAGCAGGGAGAGAGGGAGAGGG
>JAOEGS010017148.1:0-10932 GCA_025447755.1 Corythornis vintsioides | reverse complement strand
AAAAAAAGAACGAAAAAGAAAAAAAAGAAAAATTTAAAAAAAAAGGTAAAAAATGAAAATATGAAAGTAAAAAGAAATAATGAAAATATGAAAGTAAAAAAAAAAAAGAAAATAATGAAAATAATTTTAAAAAAAGGTAAAAATGAAGGAAGAAAAGTTCAGGGCATCACTGCACACAAGATATGGATCAAAATGGGGAGACAACCTTCACCTCAGGTTCCCTCCAGCTAGAAATCCCACCATAAAGCCTCATTCCAGTTTATTTGTGTACCTGGACCCTCTAGAGCAAGCAGCTCACCTAGGAATTGAGAATATCCAGGCACACTCTGGACACCTCAGCATGAGCCTTGAAGCATGGAAGGAATCTCAGGAAGGTCTGATGGGTCTGAAGATGGAGAGGACAAGGGGTCCAGCAGCTCAGTGCTGGGGAACCCCACTCTGCTTTGCTCTGCTGAATGCCCTGGGGTCTCCATTCCTCTGCTGGGTTGGGTGCCCACCCCCCAGCTCCCTGTGGCCCATCCCTTGGTGCATGGGCAGGTGGTGCCACAGGAGTTGCCTCCAGGCTAGTGGGGGAGCAGAGGTGCTGTTGCAGTGAGTGTCACACAAGCAGGAGGCTGTTCAGAGAAGCAAGCAGATGATCAGCTAATTAGAAACAGGGCAGTGGGTCTCAAGTGTCACTGCTTTCAGCAGGAGTCAGATGGGGAGGGAGCTCAGGGCTGGGGAACAGAGTGTGTCCCTTTGTTGGGAGGAACAAAAGTCCCACAGATAGAGCTGGGAAAAGAGCACTGGGGCTGGAGGCAGAGAAAGGCCCCGTGGGGATTGGCAGCTCTGTGGGAGGAGGAGGAGAAAGCTGGAGTGGAGGTTTTGGTGCTGTAAGCTTGGCAGTGGCAGCTGGCACTGATGGACTTGGTCCTTCACATCTGCCCTTGGACCAGGTGGTTGGTTGGTTTCATTTTGTGGGACACAGTTGAGTTGAATGGTTCAGATGGATGGTCAGAGCTGATGATCTGAAGGGTCTAGTCCAAGCTCCATGATTCCATGATTCCATCCTGTGATTCACAGAAACCCTCACAGCTCAGGTCAGCATGGGGCAGTAGTGGCTGGTGCTGGGTCACACCTGAATGTGAGGGTTGCCAGAGCTCCTATTCCACCCCCAGGAGGGGAAAGGCCTCCTGGGTCTGGTTAACATCTCAGTTTGGGCTGTTGGGTTTGACTTTGTCCTCCCAGATTGCTGGTGCTACCCAAAGGCAAACAGAAGATAAGTCAAGGTAGGGAGGGGATCCAGATTTAACCCAAATCTTAAGCCTGGGTCCTGTTAGCAGCTTCACCTCTTCTTTGCTTTACATGTTCAGCAGATAAACCACAAGTTTTCTTCCAAGCCCATTATCCTGGTGCCTCTGCTAAGGTTTATTGTCACCTTTAAAGGTCCCAAGCCACTCTAAGAGTTTATGATTCTGTGATTCTTTGTAGGGCTCATGTGGGGAATCACCAAAACATCCCGAAAAGAGGAGGAAAAACTGGCTTAAATTCCTGCAAGTTTCAGTTGTCCATCAGCAAGGGAAGTGAAACAACCTCCTTGGGCTCTGCTTCCAGCCCTTTGAATTCAGTGGGAAACTCAGGTTACTTTGGGAGGCTCCAGGGAACACATCATTTTCTTGCAGCAAGATTGAATGAGTTTATTTTGATCCCCAAAAGCATCCCCTCCTCCTTCAATCCACCCATTGCTCCCTTCTTCTCCCCCAGTGCCTTTCCCCCCTCTCTTTCTCATTGGCCATATGAGCCCTATGCAAGTCTCAAATTGCCCCCAGTGGTACCTGCTGGGAGGCTGCCAAACACACAATGTTTCTTGTGGTTGATAAGAAATTGGTTGGCTGACCCTCCAGAGGAAAATGGGGAGAAAAAAAATTCAGCCCTTCCACCCAGGTCTGATCCTGGAGGGTTTGGAAGCTGGATGAGGTGAGGATGGTGCTTCCCATGGGAAGGGGAACAGAAAGGTGCTGGGGATTAAACAGGGTTGTGACCCTTGGTGGTGCAAATTCAGGCAGAGCCCCTTGATTTCTCCTGTTCCTGATGAAAAAGGAATATATTACCATGATGGACTCAGGCAAATGAGAAGCAGGGAGAGCAGCTTTGCAGTCCAGGCCATGGAGCTGCCCCATTTCACTGTAGCCTGTGGTGCCAGGAGCTCCACCTGGCCCCCTTCACTTGCTCCATCCTCATCCTCTCCCCAGGGATCTGCACAGGATCTCTTGCTCCTTGCTTGACACAACTCCCCGTTGCTCTCTGGGACAACTACTTTTCTCTCATTCTGGCAGCTGTGAGACTTCTTGATGGAGAGGATAATAAGTATGTCTGCATTTTCAAAAAGCAAACCCACACAAAACCAATCCAACCAAAAATGAAAACACCCAAAGGAGATAAAAAAGAAATCTGTGCTGGAGAAAAGTGAACTGAAGTTTCCCATGCAGAGCAGCAGCAGCTTTCCCTCTGCCAGTGTAATCAGAAAGACATTTCTTTCTTCTTTTTTTTTTCTGTAAGAGAGTGCATATCAGCACTTAAAAAGGGAAAATAAATTATGAGGAGTGGAGCTGGAGGCAGGAATTATCTTCTAGCAAAGGGGAATGAACCCAGCAGCTCCATTTAGTTAATAAGTTTGCACCAAGCGGGTGTGCTCGAGCATTTTCTGGGAGCTCCTAAGCTGGCTCCCACTGTCTTGGGGGGAGTTTCCAGGGGTGGTACCATGGAGAATAAGTCACTGGGAGAGCAGGTGCTCTTTCTAAACCAAAGATTATGCTGTATGGAGTTGCAATTGCAGAGTTCTTTCCAGTGATGTTATTGCTCCCGCCGTTGGCTTCTGCCTGCAGGCAATGTTTGGGCTTCATTTCCAAGGAGAAATGGATGATGCAGTTTTTAGCCCTTTGATGCAATTCCACTCTCCTCTAAAGGACAGAGAAAGTTCAGGGATTGCTGGGGGTTGGAAGGGACCTCCAAAGATCATTGGGTCCAACCCCCCTGCCAGAGCAGGGCAGGACTAGAGCAGGTCACTCATCCAGACAGGGCTGGAAAGGCTCCAGAGGAGACTCCACAGCCTCTCTGGGGACTCTGTTCCAGGCTCCACAACCCTCCCAGTTCTTCCTCAAGTTGAGGTGGAACTCTCTGATCTCCAGGTTGAATCCATTGCCCCTCGTCCTGACCCAAAGCAGGAGTGGAGAGAGGCTGTCCCTGCCTTCCTGACCCCAGCCCTCATGGATTTGTTGACATTCATTACATCCCTTCTCAGTCTTCTCTCCAGGCCAAACAGCCCCAGGGTTTTCAGCCTTTGCTTGAATATATTTGGTGGTCAAACAACAGGAATGAACTTGCTCCTGGTTCCTTTTCCTTTTTCTAGTTAGCACACTGCCCAAAACCTTCCCCTCCACCTTCCCAGCTCTCTATGGGGAGCCCAGCCTGGTTCTTTCTGTCTCTGGTGCTTCATCAAATCCCCAGCATTTGAAATCCACGAGCCTTGCAAAAGGTTGTGTCCTTGGGCTCCTAGTCTTCATTGCTCATGGACTTCATTTTTGGGCCTCATCTTCTATTGCTCCTTCTCTTTTCCTCCCCTGCCTGGGACCTGGGCAAAAAAGCAGTCCTCAGCTTTGCCAAATTTGATGAGGTTTCACTCAACCCTCGGTGTATTTTTATTTATAGAAGCTTCTTAAGAGGAGAACTCATAACTGATGTTCACCAGAGCAGCTGCTCTTTAGACAGGGTCCAAAAGAGAGATCAGTTCCTTTTTCTCTGAGTGGTCTTAACCCCTGGGTGAAGTCTGGCCACAGCACATAACTCTCTGCTTAGTTGAGTTGGCCTCAGTGCAATCAAGTGTGCAAGAGCAAGGCATGGCAGTGTGGGTGTGAGCACAGAATCAGGCTCTGGGTCCTTCCTCCACGTTTTTATAAGAGCCAGTGAAGAATTATCTGGCCAAAATAGCTTCCTTAATTTTATGATTGTTTTCAGCACAAAGGCAGCTTTTCTTTACTGAGAGGTTTTTATTTGCAAAAGGACTATGCAGACACTTCTGGTTTTTCTATCCAAAGTACAAAAAGAAAGGAAGAAAAAAAGGAGAATATTGGGGAAAGAAATGATAGCAGCTGAGAATGATGGTGGCTGTGGTTTGGTTCTGTGTCCTCAGTTACTCCAGGAACAACATCCTCCAATAAACCCAGTTGCCAGAGAAGGACACAAAACACTCTTTCCCCCCATGAGGGACAGTCCATCTGGAGCCCTTGGGCTGCTCAGGGCCATGGAAACTCAGCCTGTCTAGAACTGCAGGGTTAAATGAGCCACCTTGGTAACAGAGGAATAGTTTGTTTGGGGATTTCTCTGGCCATTTGCCTCCCTTCCACATCCCTCTCGTCTTCCAGCTGGAATCTCTTCTTGCTCTGTGTTTTCCAGCAACTCCTTTTGCTTTCTGTAACCCCCTTGTAAAAACTGCAGTGCCTTGGGACAGGTCCCACGAAAGCCAAGCTGGTGAGTGGTGTCTCCATGGGGCACAGTCATCCCACACCTTTGCAGTCCATGGGGAGGGATGGGAACATCTGAAGAGCAAACCATCTCATCCCAGTGGCAGCACCTAAGAGAGCTTAGGTGGATGTGAGCCAGCACTTGCCTGTTTCTCTGTGGGATGTTGAGGGAGCTCAGATGAAGAAATGCACATTGGAGTCTGTGTTTATTGCTGAGAGGTCTGCTGGGGTCACTGAGGGCTCTGCTAATGACTTGCTCGTTATCAAACATCAGCAGGACCTGAGAACAAACGAGCCTCACGCTTTCCTGCTGGAGACCAAAGGCCAGGGAACCACTTCCATTGACCTACCTGGTGCACAGCTCCATTTTCAGCTCCCTTTTTGGCTCCTTGGCTCCAAGCTGAGCTGTTATCCTCAATTTCAGAGCCTCTGAGACAAGTCCAGGCTCTGCACACAAGACAAACCCTGACATTGGCCAGGCTTTAGAGCTGAGTTGAGACTTTTTTCCCTCTGATTGCCTGTGTTCTGCACTCAGCCCTTCTGCCAGCCTAAAAAACCTTCTATTCTCTGTGCCCTGGTGACCTGACCAGACCTTTGCTGCAAAAAGCATCTCGAGTATTGATCTGGAACATGATGGGGACACTTCCCTGCCTGTTCCCTGCTCACCACACGCACACACATTGACATGCAAGGTTGCCATTGCTGCCCTTAACCTCTAGGCATTTACAATTCCTCTCGTGCTTTTCTTCTTAAAGGAGGCAAATAAAAGTGTGAATAATCAATTTCCTAACTGGAATGAAAGCCAGCTCCAGTTAAAAAGAAAAGGAAGCGTGAAGCAGCATGTAAAGTAGGATGGAGAGGTTATCTCAGCTCCAATTAGTATCCTGATCATGCAGGAGGACAATTAACGTGTGCACGAGGATGATGAAGCAGAAGGCAAATGGCACAGGTTGTGCCCATTCCAGCAGGCAGGTTGGCTCCTGGCTGGGGCTGCTGGGATGGGTTTTCTGGCTCAGTTGAACAGGGCACCAGGAAGGATGTGGTTTCTCAGTTTGCTCGGAGCTACAGGCCAAAAGAGGGTGATGAAAGATCTAGTCTCAGCTTGGCTTTTTATCAGAGGTTTGAGTTGTCCAGTCTGAATAAAGGCAGAATTGGTTTGAGGTCTTTCTTGCTTCCCAGGAACTCGTGTGGAGTGGGATGTGGCTGCTAGACCAGGAGATGGGAATGGACTTTTGTGGCTTGTGTGACTCACCAGTGAATGTTTCCCAGGGCAGATCTTCCCCTTTCATCCCTCTCCTGGGTAGACCAAGAGAGGACAATGGCTCCTTGTCAGCTCTTTGCAATATTCCTGGAAGAATGGGGACAAATGGGAGTCATTATGGCAGCTATGCCCAACCAGCCTGTCTTGGGAACCTGAATCAGGAGGATAGGTGTCCCCAAGCCCCGTGCAAGCCCTGGACTGGTGAGACTGGTCGTGGGAACTGGGGGCTGCAAAGTGGCCCACGTGAGGAAGGATGAGTCCAACCATGAAAAACACTGCAACAGGAGTTGTTTGTCTGCTGCTCCATCTAGGAGGTTTCCAAGGTCTCTGGAGTGAGACTAGGTAATGGATTTTGAAGGTGATCTCCAATATCAGAACGAATCTGCTCATTAAAGTCTCCACAGCCAGCAGAGCAAATCACAGGAGTTTTGACAACAGGCATCAACCATCAACAAGGATAAAATAAGGACAAGTCAAAGGCTACCATTGATTCCAGGAGCCTTCGAATTAAATCCATGTTGGCCCACTCAGCATGTGGAGCCCAGCACAGTTTCAAAATGCTTGTTCTTTTTTGTCTGGAAGGCTCAGTGATATATATCCATTAAAAAAAAAAAAGACTAACTCCTGCTGTAATCAATAAACAGAGAGAGGGCAATAGAAACAAAGGGGTAATGGGCAAAGTGTGTGTGTAGGGGAGCCCCTCCACTGCTATTGCTCATGAAAGAGGGTTATCAATGGAGAAGAAAGAAGAGATTGTTTTTAGTAGAGAAACATTAAGAAGAGATAATAAGCAAGAGCCTAATCCTTAAGTGTAAAAGTTCTCCTAATGAGGGCTTTGTGTGCAGTAAGAATATTATCTCAGTGCTGTCAGTTGGAAAGTAAAAACCTACTTTGGTGTGGTGTAAAGAAAAGCCATAATTTATAAAATTATGTCTCCCAAATCTCCCTCAATCTTTTTTGGTTGGTTTTGTTATTTGGAATTAAAATCTTCCTCAGCAGATCTGGAAAACTTTCCCAATAGCACAACTCAGACATATCAACAAAAAAAACCCCTGCAACTAGCTGAAATCAGCTCCCCTCAGCTCCCCATCCCTGCAAACAAGTGAACTCAGGTCCAGAGCTGCAGATGGGGTAAATTCAGATGTAAAACCATTTCCCAACCTGCTTGTTTGCAACTTTCTCACCCTTTATCCCTCCTCAGAGTGCGAGTCAGGGAGGTGATGTCCTCATCCATGGGTTTTACAAGGGCCCTGGAAGTGCAATGGGGCTTTTTCTTCTTCCCAGGAACTGGTTTATCTCCTTTTATTTGCTGCATTTGAGGTCTGTGTGCAGTCCCTGCCGTGGGGAGTTGCTGGATGGTTGGTCTTTTATAATAATTTCTATAATAATCTTCTATGAGGTCAAATGACAAGGGGGAAGGCTGTGGACCATCAAAATCCCAGGCCTTATATGGTCACCTATGGAATAAAATCCCCCCATTTCCCTTCTGAGCATCCCAGGAGAAGAAAGAAAGAAAGAAAACAGAAAGCAGAAAGAATTCTTTCCAATCCTGCAAGAGGCAGGTGAGGTTCTGTTGGCACTGGTGTTTGATGCAGAGCAAGCAACCACAGCTCTGGGCTCTGCCCCACAGCTCCTGCTCAGATCCAGTGATGCCAGTCACCCTGGAAACTTCAAAGCCTGGGATGCAACAGCAGGGGGACCAGAGGTGAGGTCCCCAGTTACCAGGAGGGAGAAACCTTAGCTGGAGGTGGAGAAAGAGAGTCTTGGGGAGGCATCTTTGTGGGTGGGACAGGAAGGGGGTGCTGGGGACCTGTAGCAGGATCAGAGAGTGGGAAGGAGTTGATTTCATCTTTTGCCATTCCCCCTGAAGGCTGAAAGGGCAGGGGATGTTAAGTAGAGCCCATTGAATTAGATTAAGGCAGATTAGCTCCTACTCTCCTGCTAGCTCGGGAGATCAGTTGACCAGTTTTCACTAATTTTCCCTCTCGGGGGTTCAACGTTATCTGAGATTGATCAAAACCCTCCCAGTATTGTATCTGAGTGCCTCCCAGCTCTCAGATCTCCTCGCTGCAATTGCGAGCACCGATGAGTTGCATCTTGCTCCCCGCCCCTTGCCTCACAAAGCCCCGCGTTCACTTGACACGGCTTGAAAGGTGCTGCATTCAAAGAGAATTTCTTCCTCACCCATGGCTTTGGAAAGCACAGAGAGCAGGCTGAATGAGTTGGTTCAGCAGGTTGATGGGGGATGCAGGGAGCTTGGGATACCCCATTGTGCCTATTGAGCTAGGAAATGGAAAAAGGGATTTTAAGTTGGTCAGATAAGGCTTTATTTAATTTAATTTTTTCCTTTTTTTAATCGGGGGAATAGAAAAGAGTTTTTCTTTGCTGTTGGCACACGGGACTCTGAGAGATAAAGGACAGCTGCAGTTTCTTGAGGCTGTGGCTCTGCACCTGGAAACAACTGAAGCAGAGTGCTTGAGGCTGCTGTTTTCTGCAATATCTGGGTTCCCCTTCTTGCAGCCCCGTGGAGCTGAGGGAGGTGGTGGTTTTCTCCAGGCCAGGAGCAGCAAGAAGCTGGGGTTAGGGAGTTTTCACATTGGCCTTGCTGCTGCAGGAGGCACTGGGGAGAAATGTTGTGTTTCTGCTGGAGAGCTGATGAACTTTTTGGCCAAGGAAAGAAGGAAAGCAAGACCTGAGATCTCTGCCAGACACCAAACCCTTCTCTGTCTTATCTTCCCCAGCTCTTGCTGGCTTTAGAGGAGAGGTTGAAGGTCCCTCAGGTTGGTCAGGTGCTTTGTGGCCACAGTAGCTGGGGCAGGTCTGGGTGCTCAGGATTTCTCACCTTCCTTTGCAGGCTAAACCAACCTGCTTCAGTATTTCCTTTGTGCCCATACCCAACCAGTTCCAAATGGTCCCACACTGAGGCACAGTCTGGGCTCTGGGTGGATTCCTTTTCCATCCAGCACTTGATCCTGAGCAGTGAAGGGGGCTGATGTGGTGTTGAGTGGGGTGACCAGTTGAGAGAGATCTGGGAAGGCCCTGCCAGTTGATGCTGACTGTGAGATCCTCATTTGGAAGCCTGTGGACAGCAATTAATGCTCAGCAGGGCACCTCAGATCCATCATTTCTTCCTTAACTACCCCCTGTGCTGTCCCTTCTGCAGCACCAACCTGACTCTGCCTTTGGGACTGCAGGAGAAAGAGCAGAGGGCAGGAAACCTTGCCAATAAAATAAGAAGTTGGCTGGATTTTTACAACCAGGAGAAGGAATTTGCTTTGGTGCTGCAGCAGCTCTAGAGATGCCTCTTGAAACATCCAGTTTAATGGTGCAATTCTTGCAGTGAAACCACAAACAAATCAAAGCCCAGAAAGCTCTTGAGTGGAGCTACTGAAATCGAAGTCATCTCAGGGAGATTTCTGGCTGAAAGATCTGGTGACTGATGTTGTGTGACAGAGGATCACCCTTGGAACTAAAAGTGAAATCCACTTATGGAATTGTATGTGACAACAAAAATGAATTCATCAGGAGCAGTGATCCTAATGAACGTGATATCCCTATCCTAATGAAAACCTTAAGGAGTTCTGCAGGGAATAGAGCCAGGGTGGCTGACAAAAAGAGACACTCTTGTAAAATACAAATCAAATCTAATAATAATTTAAAAAATCAGATAAATCAATGACTTGCAAATTCTTTAAACTTTGGTCGCTCGGTCGGTTGGATTTTCATTCCTTCCAACAAAGAAAAGTGAGTGTTGATTATATTCCTTCCCTCACCCCCTACCCCTTCATGGCTTCATGCATGTCTCTTTGATTTGGGCTGGCTGGATCATTAATTGAATATAGTGAAGGCTTTTCAGATCTTGGAGAAGAAAAAAAAGGGGGGGGAGGAAAAAAAAAAAAAAGCAGCATTTTCTATTGCTGTTTATATTCCCTCATTCAGGGCTTGACAATCCACCCTGTCTGTTCCAGAGGACCCAGACCACCTGAGTCTAAGTTTAGATCATATCCTGCTACATTAAACTCCACACATAATACGTTGGCCACATGGGAAAATTTAAGGAAAATGAGATTTTATTAAAACCAGGAGACCGCCTGGCTGCAGAGGGATATAATAACAGTGTTATGAGGTTCTTATCTCACATGAAAGTTTCACATTTCCCTGCTTTCCTTTCCCTTCTGCTACTAGGGCCTCCCCCCTCCCCCTATTCCATATGGGTATCTAGTTAGTTAATGCAACAGCTAAAAAAGGCAACACAATTTGTAATGAACTCATCCAAAACATTGTCTTGTCTGATGAAGGCCCCGTAGACTCTTGAAGGCAGCACAAGAGCATCCCAAAGCATCCCACCAGCCACCCCAACACCTGATGGGTCGTGGAATTCACCTCCCAGGGGGGCAAAAAGATGCCACGTGGCAGAGCAGTGTGGGTTTGCACGTCGAGAAGAAGAGCTGGATGTGGTGTGGTGGGTTTGAATCCCTTCTGCTTGCACTTTTTCCTCTCTTGGAAGGTGTTGGTAAAGACTTGGGGCAGCTTTGGAGGAGCCAGTGGGCACCTGGAGTTCGTGGTGAGCTGGTTTGCTCTGAAAGAACATCAGGGGTCTTGCTGGTTGACTGGGCTGGAGCTGTTGGGTCATCCTCTTCCCAGAGAGAGCTTGAGAATCCCACTCAGAGCTCCACCCAGCCACACACTCCTGTTCACAGCTAGGGAGTGTCCTGCTCTTTCTTGCCCAAACTGCCTGTGCACATCTTGGCAAATTCCTTGCAGGGAGATTTTGGGAGCTCTGACAGCTTTGGCTCTCCTCAAAACTCGCTGACTCCAGCAGTTTGTCTTTAGCTGGTGCAGCAGGGGAGCAAAGCAGAAAGGGGGACAAATCCAGCTTGCCACCGACCCCATCCAAAGTTGCAGAAGGGAGTGAAAAATCTCCACAATTCCTGTTCCCAACCCAAACTTCCCTCCTGAAGCCTGAGGGCTTTGCTGTCTTCTCTTTTTTCACCCCCTCAGCCCTGCTTGGATCTCCTTCACTTCTCTAATTGCAGGAGCCACCCCAATGCACTGCAAAGCATCTCCTTGATCAGCCCAGTCTTTGGAGACCCTCCTCACCCTTCCCCAGAGAACACACACACACACACCCCCCCCCCCCCCCCCTTTCCTGGGGTGCTCAGAGCCCCGAGT
>JAOEGS010017147.1:0-20425 GCA_025447755.1 Corythornis vintsioides | reverse complement strand
GATCCTGCTTGGGCAGGGGGGTTGGACTAGATGATCTTCTAGGTCCCTTCCAACCCCTAATATCTATGATTCTATGAAGACAAAGCCTGTTCATAAGCAGAAAGGTCATTATGGTAATTGATGCTAAACAAAAAGACACTATTAGAATGGATGGTTTTGGTTATAACCCTGATTCTGGCTGTTCTTATGTTGTGACTAACTTCTCCTCCCCCTGAAATGCTGTTTTGCCCCTGTCTCAGGTGATATTTTCGTCTAAGAGAAACCTGCTCTGCTCCACTATGAGCTTGTTTGTTTTATTATTCATTCCAGTGTCACAAACTTGAGGGGATGGAGGATCAGCTCCTCTGGTGGAGCAGACACACAGCTTGGCATCAACACCCTGCTCCAGGTGGTTTCTTTCAAAAGCAATTTTTCTCCCAAGGATTGACTTTTTATGGTGGGTGTTGCAGGGAGTAAAATATTCTGGTGATAATTTTAAAGCTTTAATTTCACCTGATTTTTCCCCTGTACTAAATTAATTTGGCTTTGAGTTTCACAAATGTTGGTATCTGAAGGTTTTGGAAGACTTCAGGTTGATGAGGAAAAGTAGCAGGTAAACACAGAGTCAAGAAATTTTTTTTAATGTATTTTTAAATTAATTTTTAAAATACAAATTAGGTTTCTTATTTTGTCTTGTTTTCTCAAGCTCTTAATTGAGAAACTCCTCGTCTTTTGTACCATACTGACCTTCATTTCAAAGTGCTCCTTCAAAGTGCTATGGACATTGTGGGATCATTGCTGATTTTCACCCAGTTTTTTTACTGTCAATCTTAACCTTTGCCATCTCCTCCTTTTTCTTCACCTGCTACTTTTGCCTTGTGTATCTTCCCACCTGTCCATTGTGTCCTGAGGTCCATACATCGTAACAATCATAGAATCACAGAATGGCTTGAGTTGGAAGGGACCTTAAACATCATTAGTTCTAACTCCTCTGCCTTGGGCAGGGACACCTTCCACTAGACCAGGTTGCTGAAAGCCCCATCCAGGCTGGATGAGGTTGGACATTTGCTTTCACTCCCCTTCAAAAGCATCTGGTTCACCTCCTCCAGCACAATTGCTCATCTTGTAGTGCTACCTCTGTTTGCACATCCTTGGAGCCAACTTCTTGTGTTTGCCCAAAATCAAACCACATCTTCTTTGTCGTGCTCCATCATCCCGCATTTCTGTTGAATCAGAGCTGCCTGTGTGTGCATCTTGCCTTCCCATCAGAGTTCTTCCTTGCTCACTGTGACGATAGAAAGCCAGACTGTCAAATAAATATTGTTGTCTTTGTTCTTTGGGCCCCCAAAGCAGCTTGTTATAAGGATTATTACAAATTTTTCATGGTATGGCTTTTGCATTGTGAATCTACGAGTATGTTACAGTAAAATCTTCCATTGTCTTGCTTCTTTAGAACTTCATAATTTGCTGCTGGTAATTACGGCATCTTGTATTTTACGTGCAAATGAGGATTTGTTCTCGTGGCTTTTAATCTGCTGCTTCTTTCTGCAGTGTTGGGCGTGATGCTGACTCTGGTTCTGGTCACTTCTGTAGCTTCAGCCACGGATGTGCTACTTAAATTGCCCACAGTGAGCATATTTTACATCTGCTTTTTGCCCTTTCTCATCCCCAGCTCAGTTTGCTGCTTTTTTTTTTTTTTTTGGTCCTAAACCAGCTGTTTTGAGCAAATCTGCCTTTTATTTAGGTGGAAACAGCTGCTGCTGAGAGAGCAGGGGATTCAGGCAGGCTTAGAGCTGGAGTCTCTGACTGTTGAGTGGTGAGTCTTGCTCAACTGAGTGGTGATTTTGCAGAGGAATGACCTGTCCATAGAATCATAGAATGGTTTGGGTTGGAAGGGACCTTAAAGACCATCTAGTTCCAACCCCCCTGCCATGGAGGAGGTGGATCAAGATGCTGCTGCAATTAGCTGAGAGCTCCCACTTGTAGAACAATTTTATCTGTATTAATCTCCAATTCATTAAATGATGTGGTTTAGATCGTACGGCTGTTTCAGGCAAATCTTGATAAAATGCCACCAGCAAATTAAAACAATTATATGTTAAAGTAGCAGTAAATCTCTTACTCAGTCTCCCTATTACCTTTGTTTTGTGCGATCAATCATCTGTGCTGTCTGGAGGAAGCACATGGCAAATGCTTCTCCAGTAGTTTTTATGGTGGGTTTTTCTTTCCATCCTTCCTAGCATCCTCTTGGGCCTACAACAAGCAATGAGATGGGAGCTACTTTCTTTCTGCTTTGTTTTTCCCCAAAACGAAGGGCAGCTTTGGTGGTGGTGACACTGAAATGTTGTGCAGCATACTGAATGGTCAACTATTTTTAATACCCTTCTCACCTTAAGTGTGATGTGAAAAGTCTGGTGGGGCTGCAGTCCAAGTGCTGCTCCCAACTTGGCTTCTAGTTGAGGCTAAAGGAATGTTTCTACTCAAAAGCCAGGTTTTGGGAGGGTCCAAAAGTGATGAGCAAGTATTTCACATGGATACCCATCTTTCCAGATTTAACACCCTATCTTCATAAACTTCAGACAGGAGATGAGTTCTCATCCATCTTGTGAACTTGCTGCAGTTAAAGATGTTATGAGATTCCCTCTTCTTTTTTTGGGTATCTATCTGGAAACCTTGCTGGGGCATTTGGAGTTTTGTTGCCAACAAAACTTCAGATGAGCAGGTTAAGGTGAAGAGGGATGTGGCTTTGGGAGATAAGTGACAGGGAGAGTTGCTGAATGTCTGGAGGTACCTGGTGCTCATTTGAGTTGTTTCTTCCCTCATTGCCTCGTTGTGTTGAACTTCGCCCTGCTGCTGACTTTTCTTTGAGGCGATAGATGGGAGTGTATTTTAAATTAATTTTACTACACTTTTTGTAATATTTTTGTTTTAAATAGATTTATAAGCAACTTGGGGGCTATTTCTCCAAATTTATGAAGATAATTTTCACTCTCTTGATAAGGTTAAATTTACACCTGCTATTTCCATATTAATTCACATTGCTAAGTGGATCTAATTTTCTTCCTTTCTTCTATCTAGTGAGTGTGGCCTTTCCTAATGCAATTTCCCCCTCACTAAATCACTGTGATCGGGAGTCATGATCAAGTTAAATTAACTTAAATTAATTTACTTAATAAGAGCTCCAGATCATGGTGAATGAGGTTAAGATTTATTGATTCCCCTTTTCACTCCTCCCCCTTATCTCTCTCTTGCTTTGCCAGAAGCACAGCTTGGATGGGCTGTGATTTGCTTGCCTTAAATTTCAGTTGCTACTCTTGACATTGCAGTTGGTCATCGCTGTAGAGGTAGTGGGAGGGATGCTCCTTCCCCACATAGCTTCTCATTGCCAGGAGAGGGCTGAGCGAGTTGTGACAGATAAGTGATGCACTCAGTGATGGCAGTAATGCGGCTCCAGCTTCCAGCCTCTTTTTTGTGGTTCACATGGTGTCAGCAGATGCGACCACCAGTAAACCAGGATTGCCCAGGTTTTGTACACCTTGCCTAGAGGCATCAGAATCATCCATTGTTAAAAAGGGCCGAAAGGAGGACCCTGGGAGGTACCAGCCTGTCAGCCTTACCTCTGTGCCTGGGAAGATGATGAAACAGATCCTCCTGTTTGAGGATCTGAGAGGTGGGCCCATGTGAACCTCATGATGTTCAACAAGACTAAGTGCAAGGTCCTACACCTGATTGGGGAAATGGACTAGATGACCTTTAAAGGTCCCTTTCAACCCAAAGCAATCCGATTACTAGCATTCTGTAGTTGAGCATCCTGTAGGATTATGGAAACTAGAAAGGTAGGTAGGATATCTACTGTTGGTGGATCCTCCACCTCAGCACGCTGTTGCTGGAAGGAGCAGATGACGGTAACATCAGGAGAATGCTCCTGGCCATCCTCCATTGCAAAGCCAGGTGCACCACTAAAGGGATAATCTTCTTGCAAGTGGAGCAGGACAAAAGGGACAAACTCAAATGCCTTTGAGCTTCCATCCAGAGGCAGTGTTGGGAGATGTCTGTGCCACCATATGGGGGTTGATGTGCACTAGAGCTGTGCACCAGAGAGCACTGGCCGGCAGGGGGAGGGTTCACCAACATGTACAGGAGACCCCTGCTCACCCTTTCATGGAGAGGCAGAGACACTGTAAGATGTTTTCAGGAGCAGAGACACCTCTGCTGATGTTGTGTTTATAGACCCCCGATGGGCAAATTAAACACTGACCCACTTTGAAGAGTTTTCTCCTAAAATACTGATGTGTGCGTTTAAAAGAAAAGTAACCTGTCTGCAAATAACAGCCTGGCACTGATGGAGAAGCTCAGATATTTCCTTCAGAAAACTTTGTGGTGCCTCTTGAGAGACGGTCCTCCCCCTCCAGCGCTGTAAATAAGTGAAGAACAAGATAATACATTTGTCAGAGAAATGCGTGCTCAGTAGAAAAGACTTGTCAGCAGAGGATACACTTGTGTGGGTTTATTTTTGTTTTCTTCTTTTCTTTCTGTTCCTTCGCCTGGAGCACATTGAAAGGATTAAGATGGAAACAGGAACCTCCTGGGCTTTGGGTCCTTGCCACCCGTTCCCCGGCTTTTGCACTGGAAGGTGAAGCGGGTGCTGCATGCTGTGAAAGGAATTGGTGTTCACCCACAGTGGTGGGTGCAAGTGTCACTTCCCAGGGCAAAGGGACATATGGCTGAGAGCCTAAGAGGACAAGAAACCACCATCTGTGCCAGTCACCTCCTTTTCAGGAGACTGAGATGCTGGGTGGCTTGAAAACACATCCCTATTTTTTCTATTCCTTTCCTTCATGGTGTGTGAGTTTTTGGTTTTACAATTTATTTTTGCTCTCTTACTAGTTGTTTTCTGATATCTATTGTCAACCAGTCAACCAAACTCACCACTTAGTTAATAGAATCAGAATGGTTTGGGTTGGAAGAGACCTTTGAAGAGCATCTCATTCAAGATGGACATTGAGGAGCTTGAGTGTGTTCAGAGAAGGGCAACAAAGCTGGGGAAGGGTCTAGAGAACAAGTCTTGTGAGGAGCAGCTGAGGGTCCTGGGGTTGCTCAGCCTGGAGAAAAGGAGGTTCAGGGGAGACCTTCTCACTCTCAACAACTCCTTGACAAGAGGTTGACGTCAGATGGGGTTGGTCTCCCAAGGAACAAGACAAGAGGAAACATCCTCAAGTTGCGTCAAGAGAAGTTTAGTTTAGGTTGGACCTGTGGAACAATTTTTTCATGGAAAGAGTTGTGAAGTCCTGTTCCAGGCTGCCCAGGGCAGTGGTGGAGTCCCCATCCCTGGAGGGGTTTCCAAGCCCTGCATGGAGATGTGGTGCTGAGGGACACAGTTTAGTGGTGCCCTGGCAGTGCTAGTTAATGGTTGGACTCTACAATTTTAGAAGTCTTTTGAACCTCAACAATTCTCTAATTCAATGTTTCTATGATTTTCGTCTTCCTTTGCTTTGCTGTTATGTTCTGATCACCAGTATGAGCTGTTCACTAAAAACTGGAGAGAGCAGCCCCAGTTGTGTTGGGGGCTAGAAGGATGATGATGCCATAAATTATCTATATGCTAATTCTTCTGAAAAGGAACATGAGGGTGTCAGGAAACACCCTAAAAGCCAAATTCCTCATTACAAGACCTAGTGATCATTAGAAGGACAAAGCTGAAGCATCCCATGTGAGAACCACCTTGAAAAGTCACCATCACAAGGTGTTTGGTTTGCAGGATTTTGAGATACGAGGATTTGAAGGCAAAATCTACCTAGAATTCTGTTAATTATGCATTTCAAACATCTCCCTGTTTCGTCTTTGAGGGATTCACACCTCTTCTTTAAAAGCATCTGGAGTTGGTGGCTGTGTAAACCGGATGAGTTCATGAAACATTGGTTTCCTTTGTAAAAGGTCTTTCTTTTTACTTACTCCTGATACAGCTGTGAAAATACACAAACACTGGGATGGAGACCTAAGTATTCACTGATTTACTGATGGGTAGTGGAGGTAGGTAGAAGTGGGTTGGCAAAGTGGTTTTCGGTGCTGACAGGATCCTTCTCTCTCCATCCCAAACCACCATCTCAAAAATCTCAAGGTGAAGAAGCCAAAGGCAGGTAAATTGGACCTACACAAATTATTTCTCTGTGTTGCTAAAGAGATGCTGCCTTTATATGTTTACCCAATGCACCTCCGAGAGAGTTTTGGAGAGCAAAGATGCTGCTCTCATCTTCAAGATGATGCAGGGTCTGGAGATGTTCATCCAGTCCTCCCAAGAGGAGAGCATGTTAAATCATGGCACGTTCCAGGTCCCAGGCTAGGGGTCAGTGGTTGGGAGTGAGAGCTGAGAGTGGGGTTTCAGGGCTGTAATACTCGACGGATGGAGTGCAAGGGTTTCAAGAACAGCTTTGAATATTATTTCTGTCATTCAGATGATGCTCTGGTGGGATTTTACCTCCTCTGCTCCTGGATCCCCCTGCACGTAGACGAAGGATTGCGAGTGTCATAACCCGACAGGCAGAGGTTGGATCACCAGGAGTTAATTTTGTTTTATCAAGATGATAAAATCCTGCTTCTGCCTCCCCGGCTTTTGATGCGTTAATCTGAAAAAGGAGTCGAAATGTGACTAATGTCCTTAAAGTTACTGTCATTTTTTTTCTTCCCAAATTCATTTGACATGAAAGTGAGAAGTAAACAGAAAGCCTGTGTTTAAGCAGATAACTTGGAAAGCCTTTTCCATCACATTTAAAAACGGCCGTGTCATGGATTCTGCGAATTGGCGGGTTCTATTTTGTTTTATTTTATTTTGTCTGGGTGGTAAATTTTCTTTTAATAATCTCGACGTGGTTTTACGAGGTTTAGGGCTAAGATTTTTTTTGAAGGGATGTTAAAACCATTCTCCAAAATGACATCTCATTAAAGCGAAATTCATCTGCATGGATTGGAAATGTTGTGAGCAGGAGGAAACTGTGGCTTCCATTTGAAAATACATGTTTTTATTTTTTTTTTAATTTTTTTCTATAGGAAGTACTTTTAATCTTTTTAATGAGGATGGTATGAAATACACAACCCGGTATTGTTTCGGAGAAACCCTGACATCTGGCCCAGCATAATCCAGTTTCTGTTAGGGACGAGTTTAGAGGCTTTAAAAAACAATGTCCCTACGTTCGGGCAAAGCTCGGGATTAATCTTTGATATGTTCAGTGCTCCCCCGTTGCAGAAAGACTCTTGATAACTCTCAGTCTTGACTTTTTTTTTTTCTATTCCCCCCTCCTTTCTCTTTTCTTTTTTTCTTTCTTCTTTTTCCTCTTCCCTTCTTGCCTTATTTTTCTTTTTTTTTTAATTTCCCCCCTTTCCCATTCCTTTTTCATCTTCTTTTTTTTTCTTTTAATATTTTTCCCCCTTTTTCTTATTTCCTTTTACCTTTTTGCCCCTTTTCACTTTTTTCTTTTCCCCCTTTTTTCCTTTCCCCCTTTTTCCTTTTCCCTTTTTATTTTTTTTCCTTTTCCCTTGTTATCTTTTCCCCTTTAATTCCCCTTTGTTCCCTTTTTTCCCTTTTCCTTTTTCCCCTCTTTGTTTCATTCCCCTCTTTGCCATTTTACCTCTTTTCTCCCTGTTTATTTTTCTCCCTTTTGTACCCTTTTCCCTTCATTCCCTTTTGCCTTTTTTTCCCCATTTCCCCCCTTTTCCCTTCTTTTCCTTTTTTTTTTCCCTTTTTCTTCCCCCCCCCTCCCATTTTCTGTTTTGCCCTTTTTTCTCCCTTTTTCTTTCTTTTCCTTTTTTCCTTTTCACCTCATTTCCTTTTTTTCCCCTTCTTTCCCCCCACCCCCCCCACCCCCAGCCCTTGCTTTCCCCCAAGCCCTTGCTGACAGCCGGGTGCTCTCTCAGCCTACAGCCAATTCAAGATGAGCAGCATGCCCAGACTGGTTCCCCCCCCATCCTTCCAGCTCCCTCAGTCCTGTCTTGTGCTGGTGCAACCACGTGCCAGGAGGTTCTGTTTGTACCCTTTCTGGGTGAACTGGGGTCTTCCAGCACTGTGGGGAGTGCTCCAGTTCCCTCCTCTAAGGGTTGGCTGCAGGAATTGAGCTTTACTTCAGAGGGACTAATGAAAACAAAATAAAACTGGGACTCAGAGGTTAACTACCAGCTTTAAATGCATATGAAAATACTTAAGAATAATGGGATTTTCTTTTTTTTTCTTTTTTCTTTTTAATTTTGGTTAATGGAGTAGTCGAGTTTTGAATGGATTCGATTAAAAATAAAACCCTTGCATCCCAACCTGGGGAGGCACTGATGGGTTATTTACTCAGCAGGGTGTTGATCTTGGATCAGCCCTTCCCTGGAGCCCAGAGCAACCTTCTCTGGGGAGCCCACCAATCCCTAAACCTGGATTTTTTTTTTAGATGGGAGATTATAATGTGGTGGATCTGTGTCAGTCATTGCAGAAAAAGATTTTACTAGATGGGCTGAAAAAAAAAGGGAATTTCTGCTTTTTTTTTTTTCCTCTCTATTTTTGAATTATTTATGGTATAGCTGATTGCCTCACCTTACAGTATTTGGGGGAAGTGCAGAGATATGAAATATAACCTTATCCAGGGCATCTTGGGGTTATCTGGCTTCTTATTTGTCTGCAAACATCTCCCTCTCTGGAGTTAAGGAAGAAATGCAGAAAGATGGGATTTTTTCATAGGGAGATCATAAGGACATGGAAACTCTGAACATCAATGAGAAATAGAAGTGACATCTTCTCATTTAGCATCATCATGGCATAGTTTTGCTTCTGTAATACTTAAATCTAGCCAAACACAGATGTCTCCTGTAAATTAGATGTAAGAGATGGGTTCCACCAGGAGGCTCTTGCCCAGGATAAGCCAAGTGGAAATACTGCATCCAGCTCAGAGCCCCCAGTGCAAGAAGGACATGAACCTGTTGGAGTGGGGCCAGAAGAGCCCCAGCAATGCTGGGAGGGCTGGAACCCCTCTGCTGGGAGGCCAGGGTGAGAGAGATGGTGTTCAGACTGGAGAAGTCTCCAAGGAGAACTTGTGGCCTTCTGGTATCTGAAAGGGGCCTGTCAGAAAGCTTTTTACAAGGCTTTATAGTGATGAGAGGTGATGGCTTCAACAGGAAGATGGTATATTTAGATTAGAAATTAGGAAGAATTTCTTCACTCTGAGGGTGGTGAGACACTGTTAACAGGCTGCCTGGAAAAGTTGAGGATGCCCCTGGATGTGTTCAAGACCAGGTTGGATGGGGCTCTGGGCAACTTGGTCTAATGGAAGGTGTCCCTGCCCATGGCAGTGGGGGTTGGAACTAGATGATCTTTAACGTCCTCTCCAACTCAAGCCAGTCTACGATTCTGTAGAAGATCCTGGAGGGACTAAAACCAGCACGTGGGGCATCACCTCCAGTACAGCGGAGCAGCCGTGCTCGCAAGTGCTCGCTCTGCTTCTCAACGAGCTCTCTCTCAGCAGCAGCAGCAGCATTGTCTCGCTGCCTGGCTGCTCCCACCCCGTGACATATTAAGCTAATAATGTTTTACTTAGTGTTTTTAATAGGCCAAGAGCACACGCAGTCTGTTGGCAGAGGATTTGCTGATGAGTGGTAATTCATTAGCTGGGATTTTTTCCCCCCTCTTTTGTGGCCACCTCTCCTTGCATTCAGCGAGCGGCGGCTATCAAAGAAAGCAGAACATCCTCAGTGAGGAGGTTTAGGCAGATTAAAAGTTGGGAGTTTTCAGCCGTGCATCAGCAGTTTTGAATCAGAGCTGGATCATCTGGTGCAGGGATTCAGGTGGGAGCCATGAAAGTTTGTGCTTAGGCAAGTGAAGAGGTCATCTCCAGCTTTAGGGAGCCCATCAAGGCCAGGTTGGATCTCTGAGCAACCTGATCTAGTAGAACCATTCTTTGATTCTGTAATTCTATGATTCTATGTTATTTAAGTGCTGGAACACCAGATTTGAGATGCTTTGTCCCACACCAGGACTTTGGGAGGATTTGTGGCCCCTATGCATGGTTGGGTCCCAGGAGGTTCTGTCTGGCCAGGAGGAGAAACTTCTTTGCTGTGATGGTGTCAGAGCACCTGGTCCAGGCTGCCAAGAGAGGTTGTGCAGTTTCTGCCTCTAGAAAGATTCCAAATCCACCTGGACAATGCAATGCTCAGCCCCCTGCTGTGGATGACCCTGTCTGGAGCAGGGGGTTGGACAAGATGATCTCCAGAGATCCCTGCCAACCCCCATCAGGCTGGGATACAGTTTCCTAAAGTTCACACATGAAGTATTTAAAACTAATTTTGAAATTGTTTTAAACCTTTGGAAGTGTTTGGGTTTTTTTCTGCAGCTAATAATCCCTCCTCAGAATCGTGTTTGGTTTTTTCCCTTGCTTGGTATTTACACAATCACCGATTTTTCACTGGACAGTGATAGCTGCAGGAGTGAGCAATGTATTTAATTTCTAAATTTCCACTCTGCTAAGAGATTTGTAACTTCAGAGCTTCTTTTTTTTTTTTTTCTTTTTTTTTTACTTTTTTCTCCTTCTTCTTTTTACCACGCCTTTCCTCAACTATTTTTTTGCCACAGAGGGCTGTAACTTCTCTCCAGCCTTTTAGATCGATCTGAGAAGATCTCCTGTGCCGGTTCCGAGTGAAATGTTGAGATTTAAAAGAAAATAACATGACAAAAAAGGAGGAAAAAAGGTGGCGCAGAATGGTTGAAAGGCACCTCTGCGCTTCAGAAATGACCTGAACCGCCTTTTATCAGCTCCCAGTGACAGTCAAATCCTGATACCTTAGTGTAAGACTCACCCCGAGCTGCTGCATTGAGCTGAGTCCAACTGCTGCTGGCATCTGGGCTGTTCGCGTTGGGATCTGGCCGGGCAGGTCTCAGCGATCAGGAAAAGAGAGAACCGCTTTGTGGGGGCAAAGAGGTCACTTGGCAAGTGCTTGAGCATCGTTTTCAACGGATTAATTCTTTTCAGTCTAAGTAAACATCTCATCTTCCTTCAGGCTGAAGGATGGATCCATCTGTTTCTTCCTGTTGTGAGAAAAAAAAAAAAAAAAGTATAAAAGAACTCTAAAAAGGGTGGGAAAAACTCCTGGATTAGGGAATGCAGAAGGAGGGGCACACTGTGGGGGCAGCTTCTGCTCTGAGGAAACCCTTTGCTTGGCAGCACTTGGGCTGCAGAAAGCAAAGACAAAGCAACTCTCTTGCTCTGATACTTCAGATATCAGCTGTCTGATAAATGCACAGCTGTATCTGTCCTTATAGGTGACATGTTTTTGGGTGACAGTGACATGGCCAAGGCTGCCCAGAGAGGTTGTGGAGTCTCCTTCTCTGGAGAGATTCCAAACCCACCTGGACAATGTGATCCTGGGCCCCCTGCTCTGGGAGACACTGCTGGAGCAGGGGGGTTGGACAAGATGATCTCCAGAGATCCCTTCCAACCCCCACCATGCTGGGATTCTGGGATTCTGTGACTGTAAAAATGTGAAGTGTCTGGAAAATGCTTCATGTTGGGTAGGGGGAGGAATGGAGGAGGGAGCTGCCGTGCTACCCACATCAGCAAGCTTGTGCATCTCTCCTGGGGTGGCTCAGGCACTTTTTGCCCTTTGGCTGTGATAATGAATATTTCCAGTTGAGTTTAAGTGTATGTTATACTTGATATGGAGACAAATACATAAATAAGGTTATATTCATACCTTACTGTACACCCAAGAGCTCTGTAATCAGCTTTCTCGATCCCTGAGCATTTATTTCCTTCTGCTGCCTTCAAAATAATCAGAATTAGCTCGTTGAGTACTGAATAATACCACTCTCACCAGGTTTAATCTCTCCCTAGCAAAGCACTGTGGTTTCCTCTTACTACATTCATATTGTCTGTCTGATGGAGGTTGCTGTGGGACATGTTTCCTCCAAACCTCTTTTTTTTTGTTGTTTAGGGGTGTGTGGTTTTAATTTCTTTATTGAGCAAAACTGATGCAAGGACTTGTTAGAGGTGCTTTGGATGTCTCTATGCACAGCAAGGAAGTTGTCCATTCATTTCTTTTTACCTTGTCTTGCTGTTGGGACATTAAGTTGGAAAATATTTCTAGATTTATCCTCTGCCTTTGGTGCAGTTGCTCCTTCAATGGGGCTTGTCATAAAGCTGCTTGAGCACATCCAGAGAAGGGCAAGTGAAGCTGGTGAATAGTCCAGAGAACAGGTCTGCTGTGGGGCATATGAGGGACCTGTGGTTGTTGAGCCTGGAGAAAAGGAGGTTCAGGGGAGACCTTGTCACTCAACAACTTCCTGACAGGAGGCTGAAGACGTGGGATTGGTCTCTCCTCTCAAGGACCAAAACAAGAGGAAACAGCCTCAAGTTGCACCAGGGGAGGTTAAGTTGTGACCTGTAGAACAATTTCTTCCTGGAAAGGGTTGTGAAGCCCTGTCCCAGTCTGCCCAGGGAAGTTGTGGAGTCCTTATATCTGGAGGGGTTTCAAAGCTGTGGAGCTGTGGTGCTGAGGGACAAGGTTTAGTGGTGCCCTGGCAGTGCTGGGGGACCATTTGGACTCGATGATCTTAAAGGTCTCTTCCAACCCAAGCAATTCTATGAGTCTGTGATTCTAATTTACCAAGAAACAAAGCCAACCATCTGCACCTGGCAGCTTCCTTGCTCCCTGTCTGTTAGTCCGTCCATCCCCAGGCACGGGCTGGGCACCATGGCATCTGCAACCTGTGCCTCTCACGGGGCTTGCCTGGAAGCAGGATTTGCAGGAGGATATGGGGAGGTCTGAGAGGTCACAGCTGTTAAAGCTGGGAAAGCAGGAAAAAAAGGGCAGAGGGGGTCCCCAAACTTGGCACAAAAGCACAGCCACCTGTTCACCAGCAGCAGCCGTTTTCCAAGCTGAAATAGGGATTGCAAATAATTTCCTTTAATCCCTGCCCCCCAAATGTCTAAATTTTAGAATTTCTTCTCAAATTATTGGTAGCGAAGTCAGGTCAGTGCCACAACAGACCTTGTCATCCTCAGGATAGGAGCATCTAAACAGAGTTGATGAAGGATGAATCTCTGGGGAACCATGAAGCTGTTCTGGTTCTGGATGTTTTATATGGAAAAAAGGTTTTATGACTTGTTAAGGAGGAGTGGGGATCATGGGAGGCAACATCTCTGCTGACTTTAAATTCTTTTTAAATGCAAGAATAAAAGGGGGCAAAGGGGAAACTTTATTTTAGGCATGAGAAGGAACTTTCTTTGTGGGTGTTTTGTTCGTGAGTTTTTACTCTTCCATCCTGCTAACAAATTCCTGGTCTCTTCTGCACCTAAAATAACCATATTTCAATTTGAAACTGGGCTCAGCTTCACTGCAGCAGGGATCAGGGTGTGGACATGTGACCTTGGGTTGGAGAGATGGGAAGTTATTGGGAAGAGAAATGGGAAGAATTCCTAAGCTGTGAGTATTTGTTCTCCCCCCCAACCCCTCATAAAACTCTGTGATGGCTTTGGCCAAGTGAGCTAAAAAGTGTCCTTTCTGGTTGTATCATTTATATTAGGTAAAAAACTCCTTCTGCTGGTTTGGTTAATATTAGGAAGCCTGAATTTTCTTTCTCTGGAGGAATTCCAAGCCCACCTGCAAACTGTGATCCTGTGCCCCCTGCTCTGAGTGACCCTGCTGGAGCAGGGGGATTGGACAAGATGATCTCCACAGGTCCCTTCCAACCCCTACCATTCTATGAAATTTATTTTTTAACGTGAAAGAGATGGTAATTTGGACAAGCAGCTGAAGGTGCTTCCAAAAAGGGATCACAGTCTTGAGGGGCAAAAAAAACTTCTTGAAAAAAATGAAAACAAAAAAAAAAGTGCCTCTAGGTTGCTTCTGAGGACTTCACCACCCCTGCCCCAGACCTTTCTGGAGGAGGCAACATATTTGCAGCAGAGTTATTCCTCTTCTGACTCTGAAGAAGGAGGGTTTGGTGGTGGAGGTGGTGGTGGGCAGCCAGGGCTCTTGTCTTCGATCGGTGGGATCCACAACTTCGGTGTTCTTCAAGAGCTTATAATCATCAAATCATAGAAGGCTTTGGGTTGGAAGGCACATCTGAAGGTCATCTAGTCCAACCTCCCTGCCACAAGCAGGGCTTCAACTAGATCAGGTTTCTCAAAGCTTCGTCCAACATGACCAAGGTTCACCACGTAAGATGATAAGCAGATGGTTTTCTCCGTGGTGGAAGTGGGGAACTGCAGAGCTCATATGTGCATCCGAGTGTCCTGTATCAAAGGTGCTTTAGAAATGTCTTTTAAAATGATGCTTTTGGCCATGATGCTGTTCTGAATTCACAGAGCTTTAAGAATAAAAAAAATAGTGAATATGGGGGAAGAAAAAAGACCTCCTTGGACAAAGCATGAAGTTGTGTGGTTAGGACTAACAAGGCCACCCCTGCTTCTAATTATGAAGGTTAATCCTTTATTATTGATGTGTTTGTGTATGGGCAAGGTACTTGTCATCATCGTCCTTACCCTGGATTTGCTTCTCAGTCCCAGTGCATACCAGTGTGAAACTGCCCACAGATCTCCATCACTCTCACCTTTACAGTGGTCACAGAAACTGTCTTGCAAATGTAAGGGAGGGCAGAGTTTCATAAAATCATTGAATATTTTGGATTGGAAGGGAGCTTAAAAGGGCATCTAGTCTGACCCCCCTGCACTGAGCAGGGATATCTACAACTAGAGCAGGTTGCTCAGAGCTCCAGACAACCTCACCTGGAATAGTTCCAGGGATGGGGCATCAACCACCTCTCTGGGCAACCTGGGACAGGGTCTCACCACCCTCAGCATCAAAATTTTCTCCCTTATCTTCAGTCTCTCCCTCTTTCAGTGTAAAGCCATCACTCATTGTGCTGTCCCAACAGGCCTGGCTAAAAAGTCTGTCCCCATCTTTCTGACAGGCCCTAGGAAGTCCTGAAAGGCCACAAGAAGGTCTCTCTGGAGCCTTCTTCAGGCTGAACAGCCCCAACTCTCCCAGCCTGGCCTCCCAGCAGAGTGGTTCCAGCCCTCCCAGCATTGCTGGGGCTCCTCTGGTCCTGCTCCAACAGGTCCCTTTCTCTTCCGTGCTGAGTACTCCAGAGGTGGACCCAGCACTGCAGTGGGGTCTCTCCAGAGCACTGGGAGCAGAGGGGCAGGATCCCCTCCTGGTCCTGTTGCCCACACTTGCTCTGGCCATAGCTAGCTTCAGAGCTGTGACATCATGCTACCCAAAATGCTCCAGAGGCCTGGGTCTGAATTGGAGAGTTTCTTGGCAGAGTCTCCACATGAGGAAGAGCTTCAGCAAGAGGCTGAGAGTGCATTGCTCACCTGGGGAGTGATGCTTTGGGCTGCTGGGAGACTTTTTGCCTGCGTTTGTGAAACTCTCGGCTCCTATTTTGGTCGGGGGTTTTTGTTTTGCTTTGTTTTGTTGTTTCCTCGTTCCATTGGCGATGCTGAAGCAAGGCTTCCGCCGGCAGGTTTTTTAAAATTTTATTTTATGAGAACAGTCGGTTATGACTCCCCGAGTGCCGTAAAAGTTAATGTGATAGTCGCTCTGTGCCTGTGCTCATTTTTATAATTTTTTATTTTATGAAACAGGACAGGGAGCTTAGTGACTTATTACTATTCATTTCGTTTCAATGCAGTAAATATTGATTCAGTTGGGGGTTTTCAATTTAAACCACTCGGCGATTATATAAAATATTACTGGCCTCTGAAATTATGCTTACCGATCCCTTCGGCTGCTCATTAACGAAGGAGTGCAATTTTTAGATCCCTTTGCTTTCATCATTCTAATAAATGGGCTAAGCTCCCTTTTCGCATGCAAGGTGCTGTAGACTCAGCTAGCAGGGGCTTGACAGCCTCTACGCAGCTCTTAATTTGGAGCCAGTTTCAAAGGATTTTATATTATTTTGGTTTGGGTTTTTTTTTATTTGGAGACATGTAGGTCTCTTCCTCCAATCCTTCAGTTGTGACATAGCTGGGGAACAACAGTCAGGATAAATGGAGCTGGTTCGTCCCTGCACTGTTAAAAGTGAGTTGTGGGCTTCTCCTGCTGTTGGGTCCTTGAGTATTGCTTGAAATCAAAGGACCCATTTGCACGTGTCGTGAAGAATGAGAAAAGAGATGTGGGAAGAGGGGGAAGGGGAGAGAAGCCTGACCAGCATAATTAGCAATGGCAGAAGGGTCTCATTAGCTGCAGAGACCTAGAAGGGTCTCATTAGCTGCAGTGAGGCTGGTCAATTGGGGCTGCCTGCAGATGATGGATATTCCTATGGCAAAGCTCTATGTGAAACCAGCTCAGTCAACCCACAGAGTGTTGCTCCAATCTTCTATGGAGGTGTTGAGATGTATCCTTGTAAGGGTAGGGTTACATAAACTTTTGGAGAATTTCTTAGATACCACTGGGGGTTTGCCTCGGAGGTTGTGGTGGTTGGACTGCGGTTGTTACCCATTTGTAGAGGAGTCCATTTGATTTTGCAAGGACTTTTGCTTTCTGTTCTTGGACTTTCCATCCTCACAGTCTGCTGTTGAGCCCTTTGGAGTGTGAGGTCCTTGCCATGCTCCTCCTGGCATCTCATGAGAAAGACATAAGACCATGAAGTCCCTATTGGAACAAGCTGTACAGGGCAGTGGTGGAGTCCCCATCCCCGGAGGGGATTTAAATGCACCATGGAAATGTGGTGCTGAGGGACATGGTTTAGTGGTAGACTTGGCAGAGTTGGGTTAACAGTTGGACTCAGTGATCTTAAAGATCTTTTCCAAGCTAAATGATTCTATGATTTCATTATGTACTACTTGCCCTGAAAAATCAGGGTAAGCTTCTTCTCCAGCTTGCCTGTCCTGAAGCTGTGGACAGCAGGACAAGGGTGGATGCAGGATGTTCTGATGGGATTTGAAAGACACTGAACAATTCAGACTTCAGGGACCATCCTCACATGAAATAGTTGAGCTTTGTTAAACTTTGGGTTAAGCAGCTGAGCAGGAAATGTGAAAAATGTTAATGGATGGGGGGAGAAACCATCTGCTTGTTGCAAAGTGCCTTCAAGATAAGAAGAGGGGAAAACTGAGATTGACCTGAAGTTCTCTGCTTCTTTTAAATGCCACCAAGAATACACAATGGGCAGGAGGAGACTCAGAAATCATCTGTTTTGGCAAAAGCTGCATTAATTGGATCAATATTAATACGTGATTTAAAATACGTTGCCAGCGGAGCAGAATCTTCAGCTGAGAACCTGCTGGGACGGGTGAGTTACGAGGTTGTATCTCTTGGGGAAGAGACATTCTTCGTGTTTTGCTTCGTGCAGCACTTAACCCTTGGTGGACTTCCTTGGAAAAGAAGTGGTAGGGCAGCCAAGAAGAACCTGGATGAGACTTCCTATGGGAAAAGAAGTAAAACCCCGCTGCTGCACACACTGCCAACTGACATAATCAAACACTGCTTTAAATACCACTTTTAGGTAGAAAATGACCTTTACAATAATCAATAGATTTTTAGGCTGCTTGAATATTTCAAACTTGCCAACCCAATCTCAATGAGATTTTTACAGCTCATCTTCTGAATTGGTTTGCAGCATGATTGAGACTGATCACTGAAGATGACCACAAATGGCTTTGTCAGAATGCTTTTGTGCAAGTGGATTTTTCCCTGATAAATTCAAAGAATTTATCCTTTCTTATGCAAACCCTGAGAGTAACATGCTCCTCAGGTTTGTGGGTTCTCTGGTGCTGGAGATGAATGTGTATTATTTTCATGATAAGATTAAAAAAGAGTTTCTGAAGTCCTGCTTGAATTTTACTCCTCGCAGATATCAGAGGACTTTATGTGTAGTCATAGCTTGTGCACATGGTGTTGAAGTACATGGCATGCACTGGAGGTTCTGGAATGAGGCAAAGCTTCCACTGGAGACTGACAGAATTTGGGAACTATCTTCACCAGATTGGCTTCAAGTCTTTTCTCTGCACTGCAACCACTTTAGGATTTTTGATTGCTTTGTAAAATCATAAAATCATGGAATTGTAGAGTACTTTGCATTGGGACACACCTTACAGATCATCTAGTTCCAACGCCCCCTGCCATGGCAGAGACACCTCCTCCTAGACGAGGTTGCTCAAAGCCTCATCCAACCTAGTCACAAACACTTCCAGGTATGGGACATCCACAACTTCTCTGGTCAACCTGTTCCAGTGTCTCATCACCCTCACAGTGAAGAGTTTCTTCCTTATGTCAGATCTAAAACTGCTTTATTTCAGTTTAAAAGTGTTACCCCTTGTCCTTTCAGTATAGGCCTTGCTAAAAAATCTCTCTTAGACTTTCTTAGAAGTCCCCTTTAAAGTGCTGAAAGGCTCAAGGTCTCACTGGAGCCTTTTCTTCTCCAGGCTAAACACCCCCATCTCTCACAGCCTGGCCTCCCAGCAGAGGGGTTCCAGCCCTCCCAGCATTGATGGGGCTCCTCTGGCCCCACTCCAACAGGTCCCTGTGTCTCCTGAGGTGAGCACTCCAGAGGTGGACCCAGCACTGCTGGGGGGTCTCTCCAGAGCACTGGGAGCAGAGGGGCAGGATCCCCCTCTGTCCCTGCTGGCCACACTGCTCTGAGTACAGCCCAGGGTGCCAAATATTTTGGCCTCTTGCAATAACAGTAAATAATGTACTGGTCAGTTTGTGATCTGCTGGTGGGGTTTGTCTTGGATGCTGAGGAACCAAGTTGGGCTCCCCAAAGTAACCAGGAGATTTTCCTTTAATATGGCAAAGCCTGGGCAGTCACTCTTAGTTTGTGCCACCCAGGAACACGATCCTGTTACTGCGCTGGAGGCTCGTGAAGTAATTTCTCCTTGTTGATGGAGTATTTATGATGGGAGCTCCGGATGGTGTTTCCCTTAGATTGAATTTCAGCAGCTGGCAAGAATTGCTCCAGTCCTCCCTGCAGGTTCCTTTTTTGCCTGTCAGGACACATCAGAGCGTCTTACCTGTTTCTTCTCATCCTTCCATTTAATTGTTGGGGTAGGTACACCTCAAGTGTGAGGATCAGTGGAATTTCTATACTGCTCTACATGTATCTATTGGTTTTCTGTTCTACCTTTGATTTTTGAGTTATTTTTTTGGCACCTGCTCAATACTCAAGGAACATAAAAACATTCACCACTTATCATGAGCTGTTATCACAACAGCTTCTCATGATTATTAATAATAGGGCTTAGGTTCGTGTGTTGCTTTTCATTACAGCTCTTGAGGTAAATAATAGATACAGGGAAGTGTTGATAATGGCTGGGAAGCAGCAGAGCTGCTGTTGCCCCTTTGTGAGAGCAGGAGAGCAGGTTTTGAGCTCTTTCCATGGTTCCTGATGGTCACCTAGCAAAGAAGAATATCTTAGACATGCTCCTATGCACTGCACTGTGTCTTCCTTACAGACTGTGATGATTATGAGGATACTTTGTGGGTGTTTTTGTACCTCCCTTGCATGGGGAGCTGTGTTTGGGTTTAGAATGGGGTTAATTTTTAAACTGAAACAGGGTAGATGTAAATTGGAAATAAGAAGGAAATTCTTCACTTTGAGGGTGGTGAGACATTGGAACAGGTTGCCCAGGGAATTTGTGGATGTCCCAGCCCTGGAAGTGTTCAAATCCAGGTTGGATGGGGCCTTGAGCAACCTGGCCTAGAGGAGGGTATCCCTGACCATGGCAGTGGAATTGGAACTTGTTGATCTTAAGGTCCCTTCCAACCCAAACCATTCTCTTGATTATATGAAATGTGAGCAGATTATCCTAATTCCTGGTGCAATCAAGACCTGGCAGGTGATGCAGGCCAGCCAGTCCCACCAAGGTGCTAGGGACCCCTAGGATGAGTTGGACGAGATGATCTCTGGCGGCTCCTTCCAATCTCAACCATTTTGTGGTTGTGAGATCTCTCCTCAACACCTCTGGGCAGTGCTGTTACTAACCACAGCACATCATATCTTGAGGCACCAGCATGTCCAGGGTTATTTGAGATTTCATGTTAAATATTAACCCCAGGCAGGTGGTTGGACTCATCTGCTGCATGGCTGAGATGGCTTGTTCTTGCTTTAACCCTGGGAGACCTGGTGGGTCAGAGAGCTCCAGCTTCCATGTTTGCTCTGAAAAACAGGTGTTTCTAAGCCCACCCTTGAATTCTCCATCTTGTGCTCCTCTCTGCTGCCTTCACTGCTTCCTTTCACTGCTTGGTGGTGAACATCTCAGGCTTGAGTCCAGAAAGCAGCCCGTACCTGAGGTTTGGGTGATGATCACCATGCCTCTGAGAAAAGTGACTTCTTTCTTTCCTTCTGTGTTTTTTTTTTTTTTCCCTCTTTGTTTTGATGATTGTTTTTATTTTCTCTTTTCCCAGCGCAGCAAAGGTTTGGTGGTTTGGCCTCACACACCACAATGTGCAAAGAAACCCCACCCTCTCCCCCCCCCCCCCG